>NW_021037808.1:0-11034 GCF_004153795.1 Camellia sinensis | reverse complement strand
CAACCTTTTCTCAATCCCCCTAAATCTTGGGAATTGTTGTAGGCTCATCGTTTTTTATGGACAAAAGGAAATTTATTGATGATTTATGTAGTACAAGCGGTACAACAAAATCCAAATTACATCAATAAGACATGTCTTAAAAACAGAGCAACTGATGAACTAACTATGCAAGTTTGTTTAAAGGTGAGACAATAATTGATACTGTAGTGACAGATATGATTTAAGATTTAGGTGAAACATAAGAAAGAATAGAAAATACAGTTTGTAAGATTGTCAAAACAAGTAGCAGGACAGCGGCAAGAAAGGAAAGCAAAGACCATGGACTGTTGAAATAATTACGCCTTAAGTTTGCCATCCACACGTTCAACCGTTTCTTACGATGCTTATTCAATTTATTGGAGATTTCTGAATAATTGAATGGGGTGACAGGTATCATGACGTTCTTGTCTATCTTGTTCAACATTGTATTGACCACTTCATCATCCCCTATCCAGTTTTCAATAATTCCACTCCGACGAAGTTTCTCAACGTCTTGTGAAGAATTGATGAGCCAACCCATGAAGGCAATATAGTCACAAACATATTTCGAATAGGCATCTGGTAAGCATTGCTCATATGCGACTAGGTTTCTAAGGGGAGACTCTGTTGTGTCTGTAACTCGTAACTGTGGGATCTCCACTATCCCATTTGTGAATATCCACCAACCAACAAATACAAGACACATGGACGAAATTCCAAATGTCCCTCAGCAAAAATTGGCTAGAGATAAACAACCTATGCAAATTAATGGGCATTCTAATGGTCAAACTAGTAATCAAAACTATGAAAGACCATCACCTCAGTCTTGGTATGAACCTATTTTGAGGCCTATGACAAGTCAAAATGCCTCATTACTTAACAGTGAAGTCATGCAAATTGGTGGATCTGGTCCAGTACAAGAAAATGGCATAAGGATGATTCCGAGTCCCATGTTCGAAGCCATACCTGGCACAAGAGGTTTCATTAACCCTTTATTCGAATTTGTACCCGAGGGGTTGGAAGGTTTTCCTACAAATGGAAGAGACACAACACCTGTTCCAGTACCTTTCGTAGGTCCTTTTGCAAGACAGGCTCAGAGAGGTCATCCATACCCTCAACAGCAGCCAGTACCACAGGGATAACCAACCCCAAATATACCACCTTATGGACCAAGAAGACCCCAAGCACAAGGTTGTCCACCAAATCCTCTGTTTGTTCCTCCAGTAGTGGTTCAATAGGTACAAAATATGGTCTCTAGGGACCAAATTGCTGACATTGTTAGAGAGATGTGTGGACCAATGGCTCGGGGGGTTCAGACTCCTGTGTATAGGAAACCGTACCCAGAATGGGTAGACAGGGTACATGAATACCCAAGAGGTTTCAGGATACTAGATTTTGCCCTTTTTTATAGGAATGGAAACCAGTCAACAGTTGAGCATATTGCTAGGTTCGCGGCTCAGTGCGGTGAATTTACCAATAATGACTATATGAAGTTAAGATTGTTCCCAAATTCTCTTACTGGGGCAGTGTAGACTGCCCGGAACTCCGCTCTCCGCGTGCGAGGGCACGAATCGTTTTGTTCTTAGCTACTACAGTTCAGACTCGTGTCACGGTTCTGAATCTAATCTCACAAAGTGCAATGTGAGATCGATAAATCACCAAAAAGTCCAAATTCGACAAATCGTTTTGGAAAACTGATTTTTATAAAAAAGTGCCAAACATGGACTACTTTGCCAGATACAGAGTCGCTACCTAAATGTTTTATTTTGAAAAATTTAGGAAACCCTGACTCGTGCCTAAGGCCACGTGTCCGTCATCACCAAAGTTGCCTCGGCTCGGGAACTTGGGTACAAGAGGGGAAGGTCATGCAATGAGCATCCCCGCTTGCCCGATCAAAGGATCGGCCTTTACTAACATGATATGTTGTTTTTTGAAAACACATGCGTTCTTATTCCGGTTATTAATCTAGAGTTACTATGTGATGCGCACATCATACAAGTATAGACTGGATCGCCTAAGTTGGAACAAAACACTTCATGTTTGTTTGTTTGAAAACGGTTTAGAGGTGCTACTCGCAAGTAGGCTAAGTCGTGGATTTTGCCACCCTCAAGTGGGCTTAGAAAACATGATTTTGCCACTCTTAAGTGGACTTAAAACGCACATTTTGATGAATTGTTCTAATTCAAGCAATCCAACCTTCACCCACGGACATTCAAGCAGTTAATCACTTAAGAAGTTAGCCTCATGGCAAGCATGCTAACATGGCAACATACACATCTCATGCAGGGATGTTAAAGCGAAAACACTCATAGAGTACTCCGAGCCAAAAAAGAAGCTAGTTAGTAATCAATGCATGATCTTAGCTATGTTAAGAATGCCTAATGCAACACATGCAAAAAGCAACTAAGATAGGCTCGACTATTCTAAGATGTCATGTGAATGCAACTAGATAGCATGTATTGAAATTGGAATTGAAAAACAATGCAATTAGTATGATGCGCCGAGCCTGGTGCATGCAAAACAGATGAATGGATGCATGCATGCAAGGATAAGGATGCTAATTGAAATATGCCCTAAAACTAACCATCGTAAGCGGTTAAGTAAAAAGAAGAAAGAAATGGAGGTTGGAAGACATGCATCCCACACACGTACGCTTATTACAATAGTTGTGCCCTCTCAACGGAGGGTCCGAATAATAAGCTAACTAGCTACGCTAATTAAACTAATTATTACAAACTAAACTAATTAACTAACTTAGCTGATTAATTATTACACAATCGAATCGAAACAAATAGCTATACTAAGCTAAATGAATATTACAAAACCAATCAAATGATTAAGTTGCACAAACTAATCAAGAATACTGCAATGGCCTCGCAGGCGATGAAGAGATGCATGCTCGGTCAGCTTCGTTCGGAAATCCACCACCGTGCCTCATGTTGCCTCTGTTTGCACTGTTTTAGCTCCTGAAAACTGTGCCAACCTCCAAGATTCTTCTAATACACCTTATGGACATGCTGAGAGGTCATCGGCCAAAAGGAGTGTCCATCGGCCAAAGAAAATGATCATCGGCCAAATTGATAGCCGATCGGCAGACTAAGATGTCCGGTCGGCAGCTCTGATGGTTGATCGACCACCACTTCCTGCAAATTCTCCTTTTGTTGCAACAGAGCACTGAACAGAGGCATGGTAGCGTGTTTGCAAGAAAATGTGTGTACCACCACACTCTTTATCATGTTTAAAGTTCAAAGGAGTGTAGTGCTCGACTCTCGAGCCATTAATCACGCATCTCAATGCATGATGGCCAAAGAGGCCAAGTTGCACAAATCAATGTTAAATGAATGCACACAAAAATACATAAATGCCTTAACCTCTATCATGCATGATCAAGAGGGTCGACGACCGAGAAATGAGGTACGTTTCATCACTTCAAGTATGAAACATCCCTCGTTCCTTGTGTTTGGATTGACACCCTTTCCAAACACAATACAATGCAAGGCATGTACACAATGTAATGCAACAAGCACGGAAATATCATGGAATGCAACAAGCATGCGACAACATGCAATGCACCAAGCATGCAACAACATGCTAAACATCATGAACATGCAACATGCAAACAACATGAGCAATTTATCAAAGCTAATAGCATGCAAACTCTATTGAATGCAACCTAAGTAAACAACAAGCATGCAAACAACATGTAATGCAAACAACATGCAAGATGGACTTAAACCGGATATGGACAGACCTTAATCATGTCCAAAACAGTGGCCATAAACACCAAAGCTAAGGCACCAAAAGGGAAGACATGCATGCACACATATTGGTCCATAAGCTAGGCAACAATGCACAACCCGTAGAGGCACTCAAACGGTGAAAGAAGTGGGAGCATGGCAAGTCTATATGCTCTGAAATGTCATGGTACATGATGCCAAATCATATACATGTCACAAATTAAGCATGCTATGGTGCTTAAAGCTCAAAGCTAACAAGGCCAATTGTACTACAACTATGCAAAACATGAGGCATATGGCCAATGCAACCCAAAACAGTCCTAGAGCATGTCAAAATGATGCTAAAACATGTATGGAAGGAAGCCAAAATGAGCTAGCATGATGAGCATGAAGCATGAAAATATGCGAGGCCAAAAAGGAGGATTACACTACACCCACTAAGACCAAGCATGGGATGGCTTCGCCAACAAAAACCAGAGTTACATCATGGCAAAATAACCCCCAAAACACACTGAAATGATAGCTCACAAGCTTAGGCATGAAGGCATACACAATGGCTTATTCTTAAGGCATAAAGAACCAACTCCTCAAAGCATGGAAAAAGTGACAAATGTGAGGGCATGGCAATGAAACATGCTTTGAAATCATATAACAAATGATGCCAAATCATGTGAATAGCCAAAGCAATGCATGCTAGTGGCTTGGAAACTCAAGACTAATGAGCTAGTATCAACCATGGCTATACGAAGCAATGCATGTATGACCAAAACAACACAAATCAAACCTTAAGCATGGTAAAACATGGCCAAAAACTTCTTGGAGTTAAGCCAAAACATGCTAGAATGATGGTTCAAACACATGATGCATGTTAGGTTATCATGTAAGATTGCACTACAAGTATGTGAAGCAAACCAACCTAAACAGTGTTGAGGCATGCTAAAATAACACCAAAAACTTGCTGAAATGGAACCAATACATGCTAGTCAAACATGCTACTTTGATGAGCCATCTATACAAGCATGCAAGACACAAGGAGAGGGGATGACCCTCTCCTATTTAAGGCCTCAAAACACACTTTCCACCACTGAAATTCCTTTGGAATTCAGTGGTAGAAAGGTCAAACAAAGGCTAAAACAAAAGCCTAAAGGGGTGGCCCAAAACAGGGCAAAACAAGGCACTCAAGGGGGTAGATCACCCCCAACACCAACAAGACCTTAAACAATCATTTCAAACATATGAAAATGAAGCTTTTTATAGTTGAGAGTTAAGCCAAAGTAAGCATGAAAATAAGGCTAAGTAAGCAATGAACATAAAGCTTAAAAGAAGATTAGTGACTCACCCTTGTAGAACAACTTCAAAGAGGTAACTTCAGCAACTTTTTGAGCTAAAAACCAAACTTTGAGTTCAAAAAAAAAATCTCAAGTACCTCAGCAACAAGAGTATGGTGTTTCACTAGGTGTTGTAGCGTAAAAGTGTGAAAAAATTACACTTTTGAGCACAAACAAGTGCAAATATATATATAGAGAGGAAATATATATATATATAGAGATATATATCTTCTATATCAAGATTTCAAAACCTCTAGAAAGGGAGAGGGGTCTCCCTTCTTATAGAAAATCAAATCTCAAGCTTGTTGAGCAAGCTTGAGACTTGTTTCAATCCCTCCATAGATGTGTATGGAGGATGAAATCTGTGCTCACCAGCTGTCACAGCTGGCACAAAAATATCTGCAAAAGCAGGTGGAAAGGTCTCGGCCAAAAGATATGGCCGATCGACCAAAAAGGGTGCCGATCGGCCAAAAAGAGTGCCGATCGGCCACCACCAATGGCCAATGGCAAGAAGACAAGGCCGATAAGCACAAGGCTTGGCCGATGGGTTGTAGGGATGACCAACAAGCCACCCTCTTCCCTTAGAAGCAAAGCCACAAGTCCTTGGTCCATAACCAAGCACAAAACAGACAAGTTGAGAGGTTCTAAGGCAAGGCGCGCAGCCGAGACCTTCGGGAACTCAAAACGAACACGAGCATGGATGATCATCGTGTGTTCAAACGGTGACGTCCAAGTCTTGAGGACGGTCAAAAATGGGGTGTCTATAGTTGCCCCTCTTTGACAGAACTCGAAAGTCATAAGATGACGGGAGTGATGTCAAAGCCTAGAGACGACCCATTTTTGACGAGGCCGAAGACTTAGACAAGCATACAAGATAACAAAGAGATGCGCCCGCAGGTAGGGGCAAGATGCAAATGACATGTACAATGCCGAGCATAACTTATGATCATGCAGAGAAAGCTGTGATGAAGCATTTATGCAAAATAAATACAACAGTTAAGCAAGTGAGTAAGAAAGAATAGTTCCATACATTCCAACATAAAGGATGTAAGAAAATTATGCAATTCTCACTGCGTCTCACACGGAGAAGGCTAAAAGTGACTATCGTGGACACCCGGAGTCTCAAATGAAGCATCTGTTAGCGTATCAAACGCAAAAGGAGAAAAGCATCCAAATGCAGCACACGCGAGAAGAGAAAAGTGAATAACTGAGCACTGGAACGCATCTGAGTGTTTGAGATCGTAGACGTCCTAACGTACCACATGCGAGAGGAGAAGGGTTGCACAAGAAAGTGTGATACACTAGACAGTGCTAGTACGTCCAAACGCGACACATGCGAGTGGAGAAGGGTACGTCCAAACGTGACAAACGCAAGTGGAGAAAGGTTGCACAAGAAAGCGCGATGCACTAAACAGTACGAATACGTCCAAATGCGGCACACGCGAGTGCAGAAGGGTACGTCCAAACGCGACACATGCGAGTGGAGAAAGGTTGCGCAAGAAAGCGCGATGCACTAAACAGTGCGAATACGTCCAAACGCGGCACATGCAAGTGGAGAAAGGTACGTCCAAACGCGGCACACGCGAGTAAAGAAGGGTACGTCCAAACGCGACACACGCGAGTGGAGAAAGGGTTGCACAAGAAAGTGCGAGTACGTCCAAATGCGGCACACGCGAGTGGAGAATGGTACGTCCAAACGCGACACACGCGAGTGGAGAAAGGTTGCGCAAGAAAGCGCGATGCACTAAACAGTGCGAATACGTCCAAACGGGGCACACGCGAGTGGAGAAGGGTATGTCCAAACGCGACACACGCGAGTGGAGAAAGGTTGCGCAAGAGAGCGCAATGCACTAAACAGTGCGAATACGTCCAAACGCGGCACACATGAGTGGAGAAGGGTACGTCCAAACCCGACACACGCGAGTGGAGAAAGGTTGCGCAAGAAAGCGCGATGCACTAAACAGTGTGAATATGTCCAAACGTGGCACACGCGAGTGGAGAAGGGTACGTCAAAACGCGACACCGCGAGTGGAGAAAGGTTGCGCAAGAGAGCGCGATGCACTAAACAGTGCGAATACATCCAAACGCGGCACACATGAGTGGAGAAGGGTACGTCCATGATTGAGCTTGGTCTGGTATGTGCCCATACTTCTCGTGTCGAAACATAGTTCAGTGGACCATTCTATGTAGACGTGGCTTGTATGCGACATGCCTACCTAGGCAGATTTGGTTGGCCCGCGTGCACACCTCCCAGCATTTTCATTAATATATTACCATGTAGTTATACTGTATCGCATCCGCATTAGATATTGTCCTTTCTCCGCGGGTCGTTCACCCACTTATGGTCATCCCCCCCAAACTTGTTCTGTGTCTGTCTACGATGCTCATAGGTCAGTGACGTTCTATGGTAGACAGACTTTTACCTCCATCAATCTGTTGACATAGGTGTGGTCTACGAACCACTCGCTGATCGGATCGTGATTTCAATTGCTTGTATATAGTTTGCATTGTTTCAATTGCATTGCATTGATTTTCATTTTGCCATTCTTTATACAGTGTTTGGTATATATTGCATATCATAAGTTATGCTCGCTCTGTGCATTGTCTTGCATTTTGCCCTGCCTTCGGGCGCAATCTTGTCTGTTTTGCATGTTTGTCTGAGTTTCGGGCTTTGTCAAAAATGGGTGTCTTCTGGCTTGACATTCACTCCGCATTGTTATGACTTTCCGAGTTCTTCAAAAGAGGGGCAACTGTAGACACCCCCATTTTTGAACCGTCCTCAAGACTTGGACGTCACCGTTTAAACACTCGTGATTATCCATGATTGTGTCATTTGGAGTTCCGAGTCTCGGCTGCGCGCCCTGCCTCCATGATCTCCGAACTTACTGTTTAGTGTCTGGTTTTGCCACCAAACACTTGTGTTTTGCCTTGGAGGGGCAGGGAATGCCTTGTGAGGCATCCCCACACATACCGAGTGGCTAGAGGTCACCGGATGGTTTTTGCTGCCATCGGCACTTTTTGTTGCCGATCGGCACTCAATTTTGTCAAAATGACATTTTTGGCCGGCCGACTACTGTGCATCTGCTTTTGCAGATATTTTAAGACAGCTGTCTTGCTTTTTGCTCCCCTAGAAGCTTGTCTTGTAAGCTTTACAGACAATAAGCTCTATAAGGGAGAGCCTTGTCTCTTGGCTTTAGGGTTAGACACTTGAGACATTTTAGAGATAGAAAGACAGAGAGAAGCTCTGGTTTTAGAGTTAGGGTTCATACATATCTCCTATCTCTCTTTTTTCTCTCTTTGTGTCTAGGTGTTTTAGTTTCATACAATTGCACACAAACACCTAGTGTTTCACCTTCCTTTGGCTCCTGAGGTTCTAAGGGCTGATTTTTGGTGTTTTGGTGTTGGATTCAAGCCAGGAGGGCCATTGGAGCATCATTTTGTGAGGTGGTCTACAAGGGTGAGAAACTACCCATTTTTACCCATTTTTGCATCTTGTTTTTACCTGTCTTAAAATCGTTTTTTGAGCTTGGTGTAATAATACAAAAAAGTTCTGTTTTTAGGCCCTCTAAATAGTTTGTTTAGAGTGTTTTGTGGTTTGAGGGTGTTTTGACCCCTCTTAGGCCTTGAAAGGCCTCATTTGTGTGCTATTTTGAGTGAGTTTCGAGACTTCGGTGTTTGGGCCTCTTCACCACTGAAATCTTGAGGGATTTCAGTGGTGGAGATGGTGCCTTGAAGTCTCCAAAAGGAGGGGCCACCCCTCTCCTTATTGTCCTTGAAAAGGACATTTTTGGCCTCTTGAGGGAGCCACCTAGCTAAGCTTCATGTTGACCATGCCTTAGTTGTTTTTGTGCTTATAATATCATAATATGCCTTCTATTTTTTACTTGGTTTTGGTACACCCATGCATGCTTAGCATACCTACCATGTAATGCCTTTTTATTGCCTTAATATGCCTCAGGTTGTTAGCCTTTGTTCAAGCATGTTTTAGGCTTAGTCTTGTGAAGGTTTTGTGCATATTTTGCCATGTTTTAGGTCTGTCCATGGTTGTTTGGGTCGGATTTGGCATGCTTAGTATAGCCCCTTTGCATTCCGGCTTGTTGGCCTAAAGCGTGTGAATGTATAGCATGACATTTTTGTATTGATTTGGTGATTTGGAACCATCTACCATGTCATTTCAGTCCCATTTGCATGCCTATACGTTTTCCTTGGACGCATCTTAATGCTTTGAAAGCTTGTGTAGTATGCTCCATGTTTTGGCCATTGCGTATGCCTTTGAATTTGAGCCACTTAGATGCCATCTAGGGAGTCCCTTTGCGTGGTCTAGGTCTGCCTTGAACCTATTTTAAGTCCCCTTAGCCTTGTGAGGCTTGGTTGGCTTAGCCATGGTTCAACCCCCTTGACTTGCTTCAAGTACTTGGACCATTGCATGCTAATGTTTAGCCTATCTTGTTGCCTGGTTTGACATCATCCTAACATGATTTACAATGCTTACCTTGCATGCTATTTGTCCATGATTGCCTCATTCAAATGTGCTTAGAAATAGCCCTTTGATGCTTAAGCATTTGGGCCTTAACATGTGCATGCGTGTATGTGTATTTTGGTCCCTTGTTTTGGTCACTTTGGCCATTGCTTTAGGCCTATTTTAGAGTTGCCTAAATTATGTGTAAGTCCACCTTTCCATTGATTTGCATACTTCATGTTTGCTTGTATGCTTGCATAAGTGTCTTGCCATGCCAATGTTGCACCCTTAGCTTGCATGCCTAGGTTGCATTGCATCTTGCATGCATGCCTTGTTCCTTGACTTGGTGATAGGAATTGGGCCTTGGTTTGTTTGTTTGGTTTGCATTTCATTTGACACGAAAGTTGCACACTTGATCCTTTGGGCCGTCATTGCATGGAAATGCGTGATTGGCGGTCCGAGAATCGAGCCACATGCCCCTTTGAGTCACAACATGATAAGGGACATGATTGGTGCATATATGCCTTGAATTGTGCTGCCATGCTTTGCCTTGCCCTCTGTTGCTGTCAATTGCAGATTCTGCAGGAACACTCTGCCGACCGGCAGTACCAAGTGCCGATCAGCACTCCTATCTCTGCGATAGCTTCACCAATGGCCGATAACTATATACCACTGCCGTTGGCAATTCTATTTAGCCGTGGTGATTTCCAGTATCCAGGGAAGCAATCCAGAGGTTTTGGCAGCCTCCAGAGGAGTAAAAAGAAGGAAAACAGAGGCAGACTAGGCATGGCGGTGCACTTCCGAACGAGACCCGAGCACGCCCTGCATCTGGCCCTCCTCCCGAGGCGGTTTACTGCTTTTCTTAGCTTATTTAATTTGTTAATTAATTAGGCAATTTGTAATATTAATTAGCTTGCGTAGTTAATTAATTTGTATTATTTATTTTGGTCCCTCCGAGCGAGGGCAAATCTGTAATAATGTGGGTGAGTAGTGTGTATGTCTTCCAATCCCCACTTCTTTCTTCCCTTTTATTTACCTGCTTTGATGGTTAGTATTTAGGGCACGTCTAAATTAGCATACCTCATGTAATGCATGCGTGCATTCATACATTTGCTTTGCATGCACCGGGCTCGGCGCATCATTCTAACTACATCTGTATTTCAAATTCCAAAATTGAATACATGTTGATTGTGCATTTTCACATGTCATTCATAGAATAGCCGAGCCTACTCTAGTGACATTTTGCTTGTGTTGCATTAGTCATTTTAACATGAACTAGGACATGTATGTTTCTAACTAGTTTATTGTTTTGGCACGGAGTACGATGTAAGTATTTATGTTTTAGCATCCCGCATGCGTGTGAGTGTTGCCATGACAGTGTGCTTGCCATGCGGCTAATGCTTATGTGATAAACTGTTTGAATGCCTGTGGGTGAAGGTTAGATTGTTTGAGTTGGAGAAACTCGTTGAAATCCGTATTTTTAAGCCTACTT
>NW_021037807.1:0-11661 GCF_004153795.1 Camellia sinensis | reverse complement strand
TTTTTCATATTCTTGAAAATGGGTTTGAATATGGCTTTAATTGACTCACCTTTGGGGCTTGAATTCATAAATTGAGTTTGAAACTTGTTTATACATTGAATTTAGTTATGTTTTCCAGAATTTGGGCCCAAGAGGTCGTTTGGTGTGGTAGAATGCTTGGTTCGACCTTGGAGGCAGATCTGGAAATTCCAGATTTGGCTTCCTCGCTCGAGCGAAGGATTCCCCGCTCGAGCGAGCACCTTTGTCCAGGGCTCCGCTCGAGCGACCATCGAGCGACCATCGCGCGTAAAATCACAGCATCCAGTATTTTTACTGTTTTGCAGACCGCTCGAGCGAAGGTTACTCGCTCGAGCGAAGCCTTTGATTTTGGACTTACGCTCGAGCGGAGAAAGTCTCGCTCGAGCGAGGCTCCTATTTTCAGCAAAGTTTGCGAAATGTTTTCTAAGTGTATTTTTGCATCCTCATACCCATCCTAGGCATTCTTAGGCCTAGTTTAAGACATTTAGATAAGGATATCGTTGTAGAACACACCAAGGCAAATTAGGGATTAAGTTATGATATTTCCCAACTGTGTAGCTTAGTGTGTGTTCAACCTGTGAACTGTGTAGGGTTGGCAACTGGGGAGACGCGCTCTAGCATACTGTAGCCCAGAACTCTGTGAGTAACAATTGTGTAAAGATATGTTCAACTGATATCTTTTGAATACTGAACTGAACTGTTTACTGAACTGGTATTACTGAATGAATGTATCCTTTATTTCTGAACTGTACTGTGGCATCCTTAGTACCTACTGTTTACTGTTACTATTACTGTTACAGAGATCTCTGTCGTTCCCTCGTGGAACCACTACTGTTTACTGACTGATGGCCATCATTACTGTTCGGTCTTTTAAGACCTACTGTCACTGTTATGCTAATGGATGTACCACATATGACTGTTTACCGTACTGAACAACTGAAATACTGATTGAATCGAACTGTTTTCATTACTGTAAGGACATTCATTCTAAACCCCTTTACGCTTTATGTTATTCACTGGGCTTTAGCTCACTGCTAATATATAAATATGTAGGTGTACAGGCACCAGAACGGAGCTAGGAGCGTCAGGGTAACTCCAGTTTTGTCAAGCTAGCCTTTGTGCCTCACTGCGAGGTTCCGAGTTGCCAGCTATGGTTGGGGGTGTTTTGTTTGTTTTCCCCCGCCTGTCTCCATACTGTCTAACTGTACTGTATAGACTGACTGTTTACCGTACTGTTATCAAGGGATTAGGTCCCTTACTGTGTGACTGTAAATTTTGTATAGACCGTACTGTTTTGTACAGACGGAATGTTTTCTGTACTGTTATGTAGGGTTGAGTCCCTAGTTTGTATGGATGTCAATATTGTACATACTGTTCTGTACTGTTTATGTATGAATGCATAAGAAAAAATCTTTTGGCATACAGATTGTCACAGCTCATTGGACATTGTTTAATTACTGTATTGGCTTCCGCCAGGCCCTGTACTCTGTTTTACTGTATTACTGTTAAGCAGGCCTTCGGTAATCTCGGATTACTGGCCGGTTACGGTGCTAAACCCATAAGGGCCGGGTTTGGGTCGTGACACATTGGTTTTGGAACAGAGGATCAAAGACTTTGGATAATATCATTGGGTCTTAACAAATTTGTTCTGACAAGAGTGGCATTGGCTTTGGTGATAACAAAGAGCAAAAACAGAGTGCATCTACTTCTCAGATACAAGAACTCAAGGAAGGGAGAACAAAAATTCAACATAAGGATGGACTTTTCAAACTTCCTACAGTTGGTAAGGTAAAAGAAAGAAGGTACACCCTGTACACCCTGTTTGTATTTGTCATCATTGCGGTATGCATGGTCATATTCGCCCTTGCTGTTATAAGTTGCATGGGGAAAGTGTCTCATAGAGATGGAAGAAATTCCAACATCTCGTGAGGTAGGAGACACTTCATTGGTGGTAATGAGGTTAAGGATCATTTTAGACCTCGTTATTTTGATGTGCTTGAGACCAAACATAGAGCGAGCTTGTATTGCCCAGACCAAGAAATAGGAAGTTGGAAACCACGTCGAGACGGGTTCCCATTGAAAAGGAAGGGAACCACAACGTCAAGACACCACCCAAGAACCGCAGTTCTCATAACTTTGTTCAATAAACAGTGTGGGTGAGAAAAATTGACTTGTGTCAAGTTGATTATTCGATTTTTTGTGTTTTTCTTTTTGGGTCATTTAATGCATGGTATCATTAGTTTGTTCTTGTTCATTTTTGTCTTGCTTTGTTTAGAAAAATTAAAAAAAAAAAAAAAAAAAAAATCCCAAAAAGATTTTCTTAGTATGGTTTTGCAAGCTTGAAATTTTTGAGTGGTCTTGGTGCATATTGAATTAATGAGAATATCTATTACATGTTAATATATGTGTGTTTTCTGTGGTCATTACTCATTTTGGAGTGTGTGTTTTTTGATTAATATGTCTCATTCTGTACACACTCTTAGATTAGCAAATTTTGGAGTCTTCCGGCTTAATGATTATTTTTTCTCTTATAGACTTCTGTCATTGATCTTTCGTATTTCAGAGAAATTGACCTATACTAGCATATCATGGGTGATGTTGCGTCTCTTAACCATCTTCTATCTTTTTGCATCTCCATGGCTTTCCCCTCTATTCTTTGTAGTCCAGGTATGAGGAAAAGGCTACCTCAGAGTCACCAACTAGGCCATCCTTATTATATCCATGCTTCTCTGGTTCAATTTCCATACTCTTTAGCGTGTCAGACGCCAATAAGTGTGCAAAAGAATAAAAAAAAAGAAAAAGAAAAAGAAAAGAAAAAGAAAAAATGTGCAAAAGAAAGAAAAGAAAAAAAAAATGTGCAAAAGAAAAAAAAAGGGATTTATTGATTGAGAGGGAGCCTCCGCTTTTACTCACCAAATACCCCTTGATTCCTAGTGGTTTGACTTTCCTTTGTTGTGCTTAGATTCTCTGTCGGAGGTCCAACTTTCAGAACACTACTAGATTGAATCTAGTGTTTGTCGAACTCCAAGGTCACACACATACTTTTCCTCATGGGATCTATGCTTTTCACATAATGCATCACTTTCTTTATGAGGAATCTTCTAGAGGCTGTGCACATTGTGTTTTCAAGTAATTGTGCTTCTTGATATAGTCTTGTGTGTTTTAAGGTACTAATCTGAATTTTTACTTGTTTCTACCATATTATTTTGTTTGTTTTCTTCCTGTTCATTGTTTTCAATGTTTGTGGTTGTTTTTCGTAAAGGGGAGTTATTTTGTCGGGTGCATGTGTCTTAGGTTTTCATGCTTTTCATCGCATACTTCAGATAATCTTGTCATATGTTTTATTGTTTTTTCATATTCTCTTGTGGACTAATAGTTTTGTTTTGGAGATTGTGGCACTAATAACTGTTTTGCAGATCATGACCTTGAGAAAGAAGTTGGCTTTTGTTGGCTGTATATGGATTGGGATGATTAGAATTTTATTTGTTTGGTGTGTTTTGTCACGGCATGCCAAAGGGGGAGATTCCATGCAAACATGCATGGATTCAAACCAAATTCAATCTTCAAAGCTTATTCAAATGGACTCATTTCTTCAAGAACATGATGAATTCATGGAGTATGACCAAAAGATGGACATGCATGTAACTTTTTGCCATGAAAACGACTCAAACATCTACATTACAAACATGCATGCATGAAATGAGTTCCAAATCAACAACAATGAACCAATTCTAGACTTGAATCACTAGAGGCTCAAGAATCTTACATGAATGGGCTTAAACACAACAAAGAGGGGTTGAATTCCTTACCTAGAGCTTTAGTTACAAGGTGAGGAAGCTAAATTTGCAACCTATGTTCCAATTCCTTCAATTTCCAAGCTATCCACAAGGTAGAACTCAATTCCTCTCCCTTTCCCTCTCTTGGTCGGTTAAGCTCAAGAAATAAGCTGATGAAATGCTCTGATTGAAGTGTATACAAGGCTCAAGTGTGTGTATTTGAGTGGACCACTAAGGGTGGCAATTCGGTAATTAAGTCCAACTCTTTAATTAGCTTATTTAATCTAATTTAATCATGCCTAATCAATTTTCAGATAATTGTACTATAAAATCACATAAATTACGAGGGTCATAGAACACTAATCGGTTTCGGATTCGGCCGCCGATAAGGCCTTCAATTAGCAGTTTAAACATATGAACATGAACAGATAATCATACTGTCAACAGATAAAATGCAATTTAACTAACATATACTCAATCAATTCGGTTTCCAATTTCAGTCAGTCAGTCAGTTCAGTACTTTTAATCAGTTCAATTATTAGTCAGTTATCAGTCATTATCCGTTTCGTTTAACAGTAATCGGTGATTATCGGTAATCGAGCAGTCATTAATCAGTAAACAGTATGGGGGTTGTTACACAATGGTAGCCATAGCACACTTGAGTTCTTCCTCTTTCTTGATCATTAGTTCTTCCAAAACAACTTGAGACATCTCGAGAGTTTCAATTTTTTCTTCATATGTTGCATAGATTTGCTGTAGCTCATTCCTCTCTGTTTCACAAGTCAAAAGTTTTGAACAAAGAGCTTGTCGATCATTGGCTATCTTGATGACATTAATCCTAGCCTCGGAAATCTCCTCCTTTAGTTTGACATTCTCACTTTCACATGCTTTGAGTTTCACAATGAGTTTGTCATTCAATTTGGATAACTTAAGAGATTCCTTATACAACTTTTTTTAAGCTTGCTCAAGCTCTTCATCATCACTTCTCGAGGATTCATCATCAGTGGCATTCTCAACCGGGCTCTTCGGATACTCTATTCGTCCTTCAGTTTCGGAAGCCGCCATGAAAGCAAGGAATTGTTTATGTCCCTCTTCGCCTTGATCTTCATTGTCACTTTCATCTTCATTAGATTCTAATTCATCATCCCAAGTGATGGCGAGGGCTTTCTTCTTCTTCAAATGAGTGGGACATTCTGAAGCAAAGTGGCCAAATCCTTGGCATTCATAGCATTGGACTCTTTCAGAGTTCCCTTGTAACTTTTCTTTCTCCTTCTTGGCTATAGAATTAATTTTGAGTTTATCTTTGCCTTTAGATTTATGAGTATGAGTAGATTCCAAAAGATTAGGATTCTTTTTCAAATAAGATTTTTTAAATTGTTTAACAAAAGCAGCCGTAATCTTGGAATCTATCTCACAATCCTCATCTGAATCCTTTCCAACTCTATGAGCACTACTAAAAGTAATAACATCTTTTTGTTTCTTTTTGAAATTCGTATGTACTTCATAAGTTTGGAGATTTCTAACCAAGTGATCCAGCTTGAGGTTGTCAACATCTTGAGCCTCCTTAATAGCCGTAACTTTTGGTTGGAACCGATTGGGCAAGGATCTCAAAATTTTTCCCACAACTTTGGATTCTGGTATTTTTTCACCTAAATTGAAGCTGGAATTTACAATGTCACTCAACTTCGCATAAAATTCATCAAAGGTCTCACTATCATTCATTGAAAGGTTTTCAAAACTAGACATGAGCCTTTGAAGTTTTGAGCGTTTAACAGAAGGAGTGCCCTTATGAATAGTTTGTAAGATATCCCAAGCCTCTTTTGCGACTTCACAATTGCAAATACAACTAAACTCTTCAGGTGTGACAGCGCAAAAGAGAGAATTGATAGCTTTACTATTCCAGCTACTATTTCGCACTACTACAAAAACAGATAAATATCACTTTTTTTGTGTGATGTATGTTATTTAATCACACCTTTTAAGTTTTATTAAAGTATGATCTTTGGGAGTGTGATTAAAATTGATCATTTTTAATCACACATTTTAAGTGTGATTAATAACATTCAGATCACACTTTTTAAGTGTCATTAATAGTATTTAGATCACACCTTTTAAGTGTGATTAATAACATCTAGATGTGAAAAAAAAAATATTACACTCACTAGCTTCTCATTTGCTCTTGTGAAGATTCGAACCATCAACCCTCTCACACCATAAACCTTATACAACATACTATTTCCACTACACCTCTATAACACCATATGACTATATATGCAACATATATTATTTATATAGTAGATAGACCCATATTAATATAAAAGTATATATATATAAAGATAATTATTTTTTATTGAACATAATTTATGTAAAAATAAATTATTTACTAGGAAAAAAAAAGAGACCACTTTTGGCGACTAAACATAATTTTAGTCACCAATTCTATACTTTTGGCTACTAATTATTTTTCAGTCGTTAAAAAATTTAGTTCTCAGGCTAAAACTACTACTTTTGGCGACTAAATTTCTTTTTAGTTGCCAAAAAGCCTCACTTTTGGCTACTAAACATCTTTTTAGTCTCCCAATGCCTCAATTTTCGTTACTAAATTTTTTTTAGTGGCCAAAAAATTTCACTTTTGGCTACTAAAATTTTTTTAGTCGGTAAAAGCCTCACTTTTAGCGACCAAACATCTTTTTAGTCACCCAATATCTCACTTTTGGCTACTAATTTTTTTTAGTCGCCAAAAAGCCTTACTTTTGGCTACTAAAAATTTTTTAGTCGGTAAAAGCCATATATGGGCAACCAAATAAATTTTTAATTGCCAAAACCTATACTTTTGGCTACTAAATTTTTTTAGTCACCAAAAATCTTTACTTTTGGCTACTAATGCTTTTTTAGTCGCCAAAACCTATACTTTCAGCAACCAAATGTGCTTTTTTAGTAGCCAAAAATGTTTTTTCTTGTAGTGGAGTGTGATTAAATATATATATAAATAATCACACTTTAATTAGAATGCGTGATTAAAAAATATATAAATAATCACACTTTAATTAGAATATGTGATTAAAAAATATATATATAATCACACTTATTTAAAAAGTGTGATTAAAAGTAGTAATGTATATATAATCACACTTTAATTAAAAGGTGTGATTAAAAAATATATAAATAATCACACTTTAATTAGAATGTGTGATTAAAAAATATATAATCTAATCACACTTATTAAAAAGTGTAATTAAAAAGTAGTAGTGTATATATAATCACACTTTAATTAGAATGTGTGATTAAAAATATATATATAATCACACTTAATTGAAAAGTGACATAAAAAATTAATATTATCACACTCAATCAAATTAAGTGTGATTAAAATATCAATTTTTTTTATCACACTTCCAATAAAAGTGAGATTTTTTTTTTTTTTTTTGTCAAAGTGTGATCTTTAACTATTTTTGTAGTAGTGTTGGTAATCAATTGTGTCCCACTTATCAATTGGTTTGTGAAAAGTTACTCCATCACAGTAATTATTGGTTTGGTCCACCCATTCATGACAGATTGCCAAACTTTTTCATCAATAGATTTTAAAAACGATCTCATCCGAGCTTTCCAAAACGAATAATTGGATCCGTCAAGTAGGGGTGGTCGAACTATAGAATTTCCCCACGAATTAAATCCATTATCACAAATCAAACAAGATCTCGTTCTAAAGAGATATATTTAAAAAAAAAAATAGAACGACCTGCTCTGATACCAATGTAAAAGTCTAGAAATCCCCTAGATGTTGATTTGTGATTATGTATCAATTTTAAGCAGTATATAACAATCCCAATCAAACAAGCAAGACAAATCGACACAACGATTTTACGTGAAAAAATCACAATTGGACACCTCCAATTGTGATAAAAAAACCACGGGCAACAGCCACAAAACAATCCACTAAAAAGACATAAAGGAATTACACAGGTATACTCTCAATTACCTAGCGAATCCACGCCTGAATTGAACCAACCCCTATGTGCCTCTTCCAACCCCGTCTTCACATCGGAATTGTCTTAACGATGAGCCATTCTAGAATCCACCAAAGTTTTAGGCTCGAATTCTTCAGCATCCACCGAAGAACAACTCTCTCTTTTGTGTAGAACAAAATAAATAATCCTTTGACGTATACTTTTTAAACCATGAGTTGAATACTCAATCAAAACATCAAAGAAAACTAGTAAAATATCTCCAGATATAAACCCTAGAACCCAAGAAGAAGATCTGGAGAAGTAATCCTAGATTTGGAGCAACATGCGAATTTATAGAATCTGAAATCGCGAGGTCCACTCGAGCGTGGGAATTGACGCTCGAGCGGGGACTCTATATGACGTGTTCCGCACTAGGGTGTACGCTTGAGCGGAGAAATGGACGCTCGAGCGTGAAAACACGGATCACAGTATATTTGCAGACTCACCAAACTTCTGAAATTCAGCATTCTCCCCTCGAGCGGGAGAATGGACGCTCGAGCGGAGAGGCAACTTTGAATGCATTAATGGATGCTCAAGCGGGAAGGCAACTTTGAATGCATTTTTGCATTTTGTTTCGGGGCGCTGCCCCTCAACCCCGCGAGCTGACTGGGTAGCTCGACCCCCGTCATAATCAGCGAAGTAGCAATCTTGAAAGCATTAACATCACAAAAGCTTTTCTGCAAGGCACAATTCGGGTTGGATTCGCATCTAAACACTCATAGCCTCACTGAAATAAAAAGTGTGAAAACAAATACAACTTAAAGGAGTTTTGTCAAACGGGATTGTCAAGAATAAAAACCTAACAAGTTTAGTATATTTTATAGACAGAACAAAGAGAATGTATTGAAAATAATAGGAAAAAAATGGTAAATTACCCATAAGTTTTAATTATTGGACTTAATTATTATAAAGTCCTATTAAAAATAAGTCCTAATAAAATCGTCATTAAAAATAAATTTTTTGTGATGATTTTTTGCATATGTCGTTAAAAATTGATAATTAGTGACTTTTTTGTCACGATTTTTATAAATTGTTGCTAAAACTTACAATTAGTAACTTTTTTGTGATAATTTTTTTAAATAGTCGTTGAAAGTTAAAAATTAGTAAATTTTTTTGAGATAATTTTTTAAACTATTATTAAAACTTATAATTAGTGATATTTTTTATAACAAAATTTTTAAACTGTCATTAAAAATTAAAAATTAATAATATTTTTTAATAGTATTTGATAAAAAACGTAACTTTCCCCCCAAAATATTATTTTTGCTCCAGTTGCAGCAATTTTTGAAACAATTACATATAATATAAGCAAAACCTTTCAAAATCTAGTGGGGGCAATTACCCCCACTCATCGCTATGTTAGTCTGCCCTTGACCTACAATTACATTGAATTTCATTACATGTATTAGTTATAAAATATTCAGAAAGCGAAATTTGAAGAACTTTAACCATTTGATTCTTCAATCATTATTATTTTTCAAATAAAAATGTTTCTTAAAGCATCTTATTGGCCAATATATTTGTACAAAACAAGATAGCTACAATTGTTTTATGATATTGATTTTTGCACATATAATTCCTAGAATAACACTTACCAACTAATAGTTTCAAATTTTCACAAAATGTTAAATTCTAGGACTAAAAAATATTGGCTGTACATCGCTGCTTGATTGATGACTTTAACAAATCCTTACCCTAATGTACTACCTTATTGGTAATCTGTGTTTGGAGTAGATTTGAAAAGCTTTTCCTTATTTTTTATTTTTCAGGAAACAAGTAGAGGACATACAATTTGATACATTGCTATAGCTCTTGGTAATGTTATTTATTTTTTTATTTTTAAATTAATTAAGAGTTATCTTTTAGGTTTAACTTTTTTATTTGTACAGCATTACACTCATCCTCGCACCACCCATCAGTTGAGGAGATGCAACCTAATCAAAACTGAAAGCACTGGTTTTTAAGTAGAAAATTGGTTCCACCTAAGGAAAATCCTATTATTCCCAAATTTTGATACAAAATATTCAACTAAAATAATGTAGGAGTTGCATTTTTTAATCAATAGGCTACATTGAAATGATAAGACATAAATTTACCTTGTTATTCTATATAGATTTTTGGTATAATTTTTCTTTGTATGTCATTACTCCCCAATCATACATAGAGATGTTTTTGTATAATCTTTTTTATTTGTATGTCATTGCTCTCAATTAAACACATTGGCTTAGGAAAAGATTCTCTATGTTGCTAGCTAAACTTCAAGTTGGGGAAATTTTATCACCTATTTGTAAATCTTTAGGCCATATTTGGATCATAAATTTGGATATAGATTTGTGTAGAGAAAGAGAATGTTCACATTTCCTCTACATTTTCTTTTCTCTCCACAAATTCCTACCAAAATTTATGATCCAAGCACAGCCTTACCATTCAAGTAATTCATCCAGCATATGCATCCTCTCTGTTAGTGTATAATTGTGTTAATATATAATTGTATATAATTGTATACTTTAGGTACCTTTACCTTTAGTTTACTTTCGGTGGTAATTGTATAATTGTATACTTTAGGTGGACATCATCATAGGCATGCTTTCGGTGGACATCCTCCAAGGCATCCAAGGCATCCATTTCTCTCTATAAAAGAGAGTGCCTTCTCTGTGTGTAAAATGTATTCTTTTGACAGATAAAACAATTGTGCAATTGTGCCTCTCTCTCTCTCTATCCTCTCTCACTTTCTCAAATTATTGTTTCACTCTCTTATTGCCATCCACTTGAGTTTTGTCCTTTATAGTCTCATTTTGCCTTTCTCCTCTAACCATTGAAGCAATTTCCATTCAAATATGTCAACTTTCTGGCAATTTGCGATTTTGGTGTTTAGTCCCATACACAGCGGCACTACACCAAACCACTCGAAATTTCCTCACGATTCCAACGACACCAAGCCCGGCCTCAGACAACCTTCCACGCGCCCACACGCGCCGCAGTTGTCCACTGCGCGTCATCAGTCCCGCCACCACTCTCACACGCGCCCACACGCGCCATCCGTCGTCTGTCACTTCCGACACGCGCCCACACGCGCCCACTCGACCCGCGGCTGACGTCAGCCCTATCTCTTCCGTACGCCGCGCCTGCTACTGTGCGCCTATCGTGCGCCATTTCACTACTGTGCACCCGCGTGCGCCGAAACAACTACTGTGCGCCGCGTCTGCGCCTGACCGCTATCGTGCACCGCCGCTTCCTGCTAACGTGCTCCTTTCTGCACTCTGCTAACGTGCGCCGCTGACATCTTTGCTGACATCATCCCTGTCCAGCATACCTTTCCTGGCTATTTTCGACCTTCCGGACTCACTGGTACACTCTGTTTTACCTAATTTTGCTCCTACAGGTCTATCATATTACTTTAAACCCTATTCAACTAGTATTATGGATCGTCATGATGCCTCCCATCCTATTTCCGTTATTTTGAATGGTTCAAACTATGTTCTGTGGGCCCAAGCCATGTCCTCCTTCCTAAAAGGGAAGAAGCTCTGGCGAATTGTTACCGGGGATGTGACTAAACCGGTGAAAGATAGTGATACTAATGAAACTACTGTTCCTACTGCTACATTTGAAGACCGACTTGAGGAATGGGACAGTAAGAATTACCAAATCATTACCTGGTTTCGTAATACCTCTGTTACCTCTATCAGTCTTCAGTTTGGTCGCTTTCAGCTTGACTCTGTAGCTACTCCTGCAAAAGACATCTGGGATTTCTTGAAAGAACGATATCAGACTACTGGTCTTGCCCACCAATATCAACTTCAGACCCAACTTCACTGCATGCGCCAAGAATCCACTCAGTCCATTAATGACTTTCTTTCTCA
>NW_021037797.1:0-10369 GCF_004153795.1 Camellia sinensis | reverse complement strand
GATAACCGAGTGTTCAAATTAGCTTGTGTGTATCTCAAATAATCACAAGGGTATAAATTAACGATCGGGCTATGAATTTATATCTGTAGTCATGTTTTTCATGAAGTTTTGGGTTTTTTTTTGGGGGGGGGGGGGGGGGGTTTTCTTGTAGGGGGGGGGGGGGGGGGCATGATGGCGTCATGAAATTAGTAATGTTAATCCAGGAGTCTGAAGAGAATTTAAGGTTCATATATAACAAAAAAAAAAAAAAAAAAAAAAATGTTCTTATTGTTAATATGAACATTCTCAATGGAGGGCATTATTGTCAATGTCCCTCCCTTCATTTTTCATGTTGTTCTTGGAATTTCTTGTTTTTGTTTTTTGATCAGCAAAATAAATTTGTTATTGATGAACAAAGATCTTATTACATTAAGAAAGGAAAAAAAAAGGGTGCAAAAAGCATCATTGTGAGACAAACCAATCCCTTGCTAGCACACCCAAAAAAAGTTGGTGAGGAACCAACCACAACCATGAGAAAGAACAATTGGCATAACAAAACCCCACCAAAAACAGTACATCAATATCCCACTAATCTACCATTTGTTACCCAAATCCAAGACACAAACACACAAGCACACAACAAGCATGACAAAACAGCATAGCACAACAACCATTAGCAGCCTCGGCAACTAATGGTTAAGCAGCATAGCACAACAAACAAGAATAGCATCTCTTGATCCAAAGAATTAAACAAGACATCCAGCATCCAAAAGCACACCAGCAACAGTGCAGAGATATAGAGCAGAAATCCCAGCAGCAGAGCAGAAACACCAGAAAAAACCAGAAATTCACCCTCCGCCTCAAGCACTGTCAGACCAGTATCCATCCTCAGCTTAACACCTCCACTATTTCACCCCAGAGGTTCACTACGCAGCATCTCATCTTCTCTTCTTTATGCACCAGAACCATTCAATTAATACATCTCCTGATCTGCTGCATATCAAAAGCAATATCTGTGACAGAAAATGTGCAAACTAGATCAAAGGATTTCCACCACAGAGCTACTCTTACTTTAATGAGATCACTTAATTCCACCAGGTTAGGTTGGATACCAGAGAATAAGCAATCATTCCTGCATTTCCAAATTGACCAAATCGCAGTAGCCGGAAGTACTTTTCAAACTTGACCTTTATTTTCCCTAAATTTCCAGCCCACCCACCATTGTAACAACCCTTTCCATCGACCCTAGAACCACCCATGGCACCCCCCACCAACGCATAATACTTGACCAGACTTCCCAGACAAAGGGACATAAAAGAAGAGTATGATTCCGAGACTCCACTTCCTTTTTGCAGAATACACAAGATGAATCAACATTACCCCTCAACATTCCAATTCTACTCAGAAACTCTGCAGTCTTTAATCTTCCTTTCCATGCTAACCAGGTAATGAACTTGGATTTAGGTGGAGGGAAAGTATTCCATATTAGACCCGTAGAACTCGATGATTTACCATTCACCGACTCACACCATTTATAAGCAGTGCTTACCTTGAACACCCCAGTTTGATCTGCCTTCCATCTCATTGAATCACCTTGCCCCAGATGTAAACAGGGACCAACTCCCAGCATAGAAATAAGTCTTGCAGTTTCATCTTCTTCCCAAGCATGCAGGGGCCTTCTAAAGTTAAAACACCACTCCTTAGCCAAATCTTTCCTTGATAGCATCGTGATATGCTGATGTATTGTTCAATCTTTTTCCTCTGTGTCCTCCCAAAGTTCCAGAGCCATGGTCTAGAGACCAAAGTTACAGAGCCATGGTTCAGAGAGAGAGACCCATGTTTTTGTTATACTCCCCCCATGTGTTTGTCTTTCCACTCAACGTGATATGCAGAGAGATAGAGAGCATGCATGTGTATATGTTTTAGCTCTACATCAATGCTCCATCCGAGAGAGAGAGCTATGTCCCCTGAGAGAGAGAAGTCAGCCCAGGAGGCTGACCCTCTCTGTGTAGAAACTCCAGCGGGCAGCGCAGACAAGTTGCTGGCCAACTGCCTGCCGGTGAGAAGGAAATATAGGCCTAAATCTTATAGCTCTGATATCATGTTAGATTAATGTACAGAGAAAGAGAGAAAATAAATTGTGTATATATTGATGTTAAGTGTATATTGAATGTGTATATACAATGTTGAGAGAAGACTCTTCTTTATAAGGGAGAGTGTGTACAGAGAGGTCAAAAATGGCCGAAAGAAGCAATGCACTAAGGAACAACATTACGAAAGTTGGTTGGTAGACAGCTCATATACAGCTAGCTAATATATTACTAATATATTCTAACAAAAATAGTTATGAAGATTCTTATATTAGGCAGTGATGTAGTTTATGTTAAAGGCTTGTAATTTTAACTTGTTATATTGGGTATTGTCTAGTATATCCTTGTATTTGGATGTGAAGATGGAATGTGAACACATGAGGTTTTAATAATAAAGTTTTACTGTTTATTTTCAGTTTAATTTCATGAAAGAGGCTAAACCTAGGGGAAATTCTACAGTTACGACATTTGTGGTATTTAGTTATGATTTATTGTAGCGTTAGTTATGACTTGATTATAGATATTGTAGTGTTTGTTATGACTTATTATGATGTTGATTATGATATTATTTTGATTATGATTTAAAAGGTCTTTAGTTATTATGATTAGAATTTAATTATGATATTTATAATAATTAATTTTACAAATGACATAACTTTGCAGGACCCAAAATAGAAATAGTTTATACACCAGCGTACAAAAATAACAAACTTAACACACATAAACTTTTCGGTGCACGTTTTTTTTATAGAATAAAGGGGATGGTTTTGCCTCCAGTTTGGACTGGAGGTTGTTCTTTGGGTACGTAAGGTCACGAATTTTATTTTAATAATTTAAATATTTTATTTTATAAAAATTTTTATGGATATTATTTATAAAAGAAAAATTAGATTAGTTCAGTAATTGTAAATTTTTTATTTTATTATGTTTGTTTAAAAATAATAGATAGTTTATTTTAAAAATGCACTCAACATTTAATTTTTTAGAAATAAATATAATAAATAAATAAATTACAATTATCAAATTGATATAATTTTTTTTCATAGATGATATATATAAAGGATTTTACAAATTGAACGATTCATATTATCGTGATGAATTTCATAGGCCGAAACAACACCATCCGGTATGAGAACTGGAGGTAAATTCAACTCTAGAAGACATCTTTAAAAAATTTAAAGATCACATAATAAAAAAAAATTCTTCCCAACATTTTATAAAAAAATTAAAAATTCTTCCAAATAAAAAGAAAAAATAGCTAAAAAATGAAACCCCAAAGTGTTAGGAGCACTTATTAATCAATCCTATTAACTAGACTTATTTACCTACATGTCCTAACTGATAAATTTATCAATATAAAAACAAGAGACTGATAAATTTATCATTATAAATTTATTCATAAAAACAAAGAGACAGATAAATGTATCACTATAAATTTATTCATAAAACAAAAACAACAGATTGAATAAATTTATTAATAAGACTTAATGGATAATAAGACTCAAAAGTAAAACCCATTGATGATTTTTCCAAAGTGTTATTGGTTGGTTCTGCATAAGGGGCAAGACCGGTGCCTAACGCGCCATTTAGCAATGCAACGTCGATGAAACATGTGCAGACATATTGGCAACCTTTCAGCTACTTCTCCAACTTCAAAATCCTACCAAATAAAAGAAATACACAAGAAAAAAAAGTTTAAATAAAGTCATGTGTTTAAAGCTAATGTTAGAAGTCGTGCACGTTTTGGGATCTATGTATGACCTTATCCAAATAATAAACAATTTTGAATCACAAATTTGTATAAAAATTTAGAAATGAAAAAAGAAAAGGCAAAGATAATGTTAATAAAATATAAGTTAAATTTTTAGAGACTCAGGCCATAAATCAAATTTTAAAATTTTTGAGACAATAGTCCTAAGCTTATTTGTTTGGTGCCGAAAAGAAAAAATAACTTAAAAAAAAAAAAATCATATTATCCTTAGCTTATTTTTTACCTAATCTACATATCTATCCATATCACTTCCACCACCGGTCACTGGTGGCAGCAACTTTTCCAGATATTTTTCCAATACCGTGATCCGTTGGTGGCAACAATGTAAAAGTGACAAAAAAATTCTTTCAAAATAATAATTTCACACCAAATAATTTCATTAAGAATAATGCTTGGGACCCCCTTTTGGGGGTCACCCCCTCACCCTCCTTTGCCACGTGGCAGGTGGTGATTGGAGGAGTAGGAAAAAAAAGAAAAAGAAAAAGAAAAAGTAACCAATGAGAGAGAGAGGGGGTCAAAGAGGTGGGAGAAAAAGGGGGATGAATCATTGTTGTTTCATTAATTAGTTTATTATCACAAAAAAAAAGAAAAGAAGATTGATCATTGAATCTAAATACCATATTTCTTCATACAAATGGGCATTCACCAATAACCGCTGTTTTTTTTTTCTCTTAATTTTCTTTTTCTTTTTGTTTCCTTTTTTTTAAAATTTTTTTTTATCTAAATTTATGATTTAAACACAATATAAAGAAGAGGTTCACTCTATTTTGATTGAAAAAGTTCAAGCGTGTACTCAATTTATAGGGAGCCATTCCTATTATAATTCTATATGTACGGGGAGGAAATAATTCTCCTCGTATAATCCTGTTGACCAAATCCACGCTCCTCCGTACGACGTCGCTTTGTCACCTGAAAACACAAACGTGAGCTAGCCGGTGGGTGTGTGCCGGAAACCTCTCCGATGCCTAAGTCAGAAAACTAAACAAATAGACAAAGCTCTAAGTTCTCAGAAAGAATTGTGTTCAATTACCTCCTCCAAGGTGATGTTTATGAGCTTTTATAAGTTTCTCGTGGCACAATCCTGGTAGGACTTGTATTCCTCCATGCAGAGTCCTCCTAGGATTCATACTCCTAAGGATAATGCTTATCCTTTCACACCCTCCCCCACTCCTTTAAACCAAGTGGGATGGTTTTCTCCATGGCCGAACCACCATTTGACCGAAATAAAACTTGGCTGTACTGAGCCACCGAATGGACCGAACTCATTCATAGTTCGGTTCTTTTGTCTTCCCTTTCTTATCTCGGCTTTCCATATAGAACCCATAGTACGGTTTTAGACCGAACCAGCGACTTTCGACCGGTATAACCCCAAGACCGGCACAACTCCAAGTTGCTTTCGGACCGAAGTACCTCTACAGTCACTGTGCCGAAGTAACTTTGTCCCTCTTATGCCGGAGTAGCTTTGCCTCTCCTCGGCTGGAGTAACCCTGTCTCTCCTGGGCCGGAGTAACCATACCTCTCCTGGGCCGGAGTAACCATACCTCTCCTGGGCCGGAGTAACCATACCTCTCCTGGGCCGGAGTAACCATACCTCTCCTGGGCCGGAGTAACCATACCTCTCCTGGGCCGGAGTAACCATACCTCTCCTGGGCCGGAGTAACCATACCTCTCCTGGGCCGGAGTAACCATACCTCTCCTGGGCCGGAGTAACCATACCTCTCCTGGGCCGGAGTAACCATACCTCTCCTGGGCCGGAGTAACCATACCTCTCCTGCATGATTGGGATTACTAGTCCACCAGCCGAGCTGGCGTCGTTTTAAGCTTTTCCAGCCGAGCTAAAAATACTTTAGCCTCTCCAGCCGAGCTAAAAACTCTCGAACTTTTAAGCCGAGCTAATTTTACTCCGGGCTCCGTTTTGTCCGGTCAAAAACGTCTCTTCAATCATAGCGTCTGTAACGCTTCCCATTCCAGTGACACGTGGCAAGCTCTGATAAGCTGTGGCCAACTGTCACGCCGCCCTACAGAAATTTTGTACAGTTCCCGCCTTTTCTCTCTCTCTTATTTCACAAAACACTCTTTTCTTTTTTGAACCATTCACCCATTCTCTTCACCTTCTCTTCTCCCTTGTCTCCTGAGCCCCTGAGTTTTGAGCTTGCTGTGTTCGTGCCTCCATTGCTGCCATTGCCTCCATCTCTTAGCTTCTCTCTTACTCGGGTAAGCAAGCCTATCCTTCTTGCTCTTTTGCTTGTTTTATCATTTGTTTTTGTTTTGTATGCTTTTTGCAAACACTTTTCTCCATTTGTTGCTTTGCTTTTGTACTTTCACGAAGAAATAGTAGCAGAGTTCATGTGTGTATGAACTTCTGTAAAAAACTAGTCTTAGATCCAGAATAACGTAGCGACCGATCTAGGGTACTGTTTGTCCAAATAGGCAAATTACTTCAGTCAATAGCCGAACTAAAACTTGTAGAGATGACAGTAGCTTCAAAAAATAACCTTCTGATTCGCTTTAGCCGAAATAAGATCACCGAACGAAGTCTGAATACATTGACCTAAGAACCTTAGTCTTTAACCAAGCTAAGCCTTTGGGGCCAAGCCAGCTTTCTTAATTCCTAAACCGAACTCAGAAAGCTGCCCCTAGAGGCTTAACCGAAGTAACTTTATTCACACTGCAACCGATTTAGGCCTTGGGGCCAAACCAGCTTTCTTAGTCTTTTAGACCGAACTCAGAAAGCTGCCCCTAGACGATAAACCGGTCTAACGAGCAAACTGCTCAAACCGAGCTACAAAGCCTTTTGATGAACCGAGATAGAACCAGTTTTTCTTGAGGCCGAAGTAGGGCTCTTATACCTTACTTTTCGATTGTAGCACGGTCCAATGATCAGTGCTTTAACCCCCTCTGTTTTCTACTTTGCAGACTTAGGTTACCCAGGCACTCCTGCGTGCGCTCAACCGAGCTACTGAGCACGATTTTTGCACCGATATAAATTATAAGTACATTATACATCAGATGGGTAAGTATAGGTATCTAGTTGAGACACCTGGTGGCATGGCCGAATTTAGGAAAGATTACCATATTCCTGATGATGTTCATCTGAGTTTGGCCGAAAAAGATGTTATTCCGTGGGAAAAAGAAGGCTTCGTCCCTTTTACCCTTCAATCCATAATAGAAACCGGACTACGGTTTCTTGTCCAACCATTGATCTGTGAGTTCCTTAGGCAGACTAGGTTATGCCCCACCCAACTGTCCACCAATACATACCGCATTATTATGGGAATAGCCGCACTAAACCACTAAACTGGACTAAACCTTGGTCTGGCCGAAATTTTCCACCAATACTCCATCGGCTCAAAAGATGCTGGGTGGGTCTATTACCTTAGGATTCGCCGCCGCCGAGAGAAGATAGTTAAGCACACACCGGACAAAGACCTTAATGATGATGATTTTTTCTGGGTCTTTGGGAACTTTGAGGATTTCCAAGCCCAAATTCCTGGTTGGCTTATAAATTGGAAAAAGGGGGAGCCCAGTAATATGACTTCGGTCTTCATTCTTGTATTTTATTTCGGCTTTTCTTAAGTCAATTAGCTGAACTAATAGTTCTCCTTTTGCAGATTTCGCCCATCTTCATTCCTTATATAGTTATCCAAACCTTGCAATTTTGCGAGCCGCACTACGATTTAAAGAAAGGAGTTGGGCTAAGCTTCTGAACTTTGAGCCGACCTATCGGTACAGCGGTCGCCGAAAAGCAAGAGTGACTGACTTCCTTCTTGAAGAAGCACCTGAACCGGACCCAACTTTGCCCGAAATAAGACTTGTCCCACTAACCGCTGAAGAAGAGATGGCGAAGAGGAGCAGAGTTAGGGCCCTTCTCACCGAAACAACTAGGCGCGAAGTAACGTCACCAAGCCAAACGCAGCCTGCCGTTGTGGCCCTCCCCTCTCAACGGCCTTCTTCATCTCGCCCTTCCAAACGCGCCCGATCTACATCGACCGAACAGCAACTTGTCGATGAGGTTGAATCCATCCCCCAAAGTCCTCAACCAACCTTCTGTCTGAGGATCAATAAGAAACTTCTTCGGGACAGTTTACAGAGTCTTATCGGACCCTTGAAAAAGCTAACCGGTATTTAATGTCGGGACAGTTTATAGAGTCTTGTCGGACCCTTGTAAAAGTTGCACCCTCAAAAGGTGTGCCCAATTTTTCAAAAGGCGTGCCATCAAAAGGCGTGCCCAATTCATCAAAAGGTGTGCCGGACATGATGGCGAGGCACGTGGGCGCCTTGGCTTGCGTGCCCGTTTGTCGGCTGGTGATAAGAGGCGCGCGATGCGCGTGGCTGCCTCGGCTATAAGACAGAGGCTGAGGCTGAGGCTGAGAAAAGCTGCGAAAAACCTCGGAAAAAAAAACAAAAAACTCTTCTTCGGTTTGCTGAGAGAGATAGTCCGTAACACTCTGTTGTCTGAGAGAGATTTCTGAGAGAGATACTCTGTAATACTCTGTGGCCCAGAAAATGGCTTCATCTTCCCGGAGTCTGCTCACTCTCTTTCCCGACCTCAATGAGTCAACAAGAGAGACAACTGGTGCGGTGGCACTGGAACCTCAACCAAGCGCCCCGGAGTTTACTCCGTTGAACTTTCCGATGCGGTCTGTGGAGCAAAGAATGGCAGTGCAGTCGGATGTGGAGGCCAATCAGTATACTTTGAAGGCATGTGTGGAAAGCATGACGGCGGTCACAAATTTGTCGAACCGGCTGCAGAGTAGGACAAATGAGGTGCAGCATTTAAACTCCCAGCTGGCTCTGCTCCAACGCATGTATAAGGATGCGCGAGCAGAGATAAGCGTGCTAAGGGCAGAAAACAAGGAGCTGAAGCGGAAGGCCACCGTGATGTTCCGATTTGGAGGGCCGCCATATGCTGCAGTGGAGGAGCAGGGGGGAGTGAATGTGCTTGGTGGATTAGGAAGCACGGAGGCAACACCGTCAAGGGCCGGCCAGGACGGAGGCAAGAAGAAGAGACCTACAGTAGAGTAGAGAAGAAAAAATCCCGCTGTGGGTGTGGGTGTTTTGTTGTGGTTTGTGTGTGTGTGTTTTTTTTTTTTTTTTTTTTTTTTTTTGTGTGTGTCGTGTAAAATTGTTAACGGGGTTGATCAACCAGGAAAGAATAGAAATAAAAATATTAAGGGTGTTGTTGCAAATTATAATAAAAAATTTAGATGTTGTATGATATAAATTTTTTTGTTTTTTTTATGGTTTTTTTATTTTTAATATTATTTTATGACGACAAAAATAAAATAAAGATAAGAAAAGGAAAAGGGGGGTGTAGGAGATTAGTGGGGATAAAGAGTTGAAAAATGCATCTACAAAAAATAAAATAAAAAAGAACAGGAAAGTGGGAATCACGAGTGGGCTGGAAAGTGAGAGCATTAGTAAAATAAGAGAAAGTGTGGAAAAGAGTAAGGAAAAGAATCTGGGTCACATGGTGTTCTAAGAAGACATATAAAATGGAAAGGAGGGTGCCTGGTGTTATTTATATATTAATATAATGTTTGTTTTTGTGGGGACCATCATAGGACTGTGAATTCATCACCAGAAAAGGATATGATACTCCCTGTAACCTTCAAAACCAAATAAGTATAGCCCCACAATCTCATCAATTCATCATCAAGATGGAGAATATGTGCTTACTGATGTAATAATAAAGCAGTATACCTCTTTATTGCATTCAAATCCTCGAGGGAATAGGTCACGGCACCCTTGTAGCATGGTCCAGCCAACAGGAAAGTCCTAAGAGGGCAGCATGCACACAACATTCTTCCCAGAAACAGGTTAGGCCCACTGCTTCTTCACACAGATAGCTTTGCAACCATTCGATATGGGAACACGAATGGGAATATTTTATCAATAGATTGATCTGGAAGCTTCCCTCAAAGGATTATCAGCAGAAATGAAAGTGGTACTATCTGCTACTATCAATCTGTCATTAAGGCTATGGAGAACATGCTGAGAGAAGAAGGTGAAGAAGCAAGAGAGGAGGAGGTTCTACTCTCTCTCTCAGCTTCTTGAGGAACTAATTGGAAGAGGAGATAGAAGGACGGCAAGAATGGGGAGGAAGCACATGCAGAGTAGATCACAGGTTAATGATGTAGAGGTCACGGCGGCGTCAAAGGCGAAGACTGCCCCGCCGGTGAAAGCAGAAATGACTTAGGTTGTTAACACTTGGTCTGATACCATGTGAAATTTAATGTAATAAAGAGAAAATAGGAATTGGTATATATGATTGATTTATGTTTGTTGTATTAAATTAGATTGAGTTAATTACATTCCTATACAATCTATATATGAGAAAATGTGGTAGTAGGTGATAGTGGAGGTGATAATGGGTTAGGTGAAAAGTGGAGTGTGTTCGGGTGAACGTGGAGCTGTAGGTGAAGTGGATGTGTAGTGGAGTTGGTGAAAGGTAAAGATGGGAATTCTAACATAATGGGTAAACAATCATTATGCACATTCCATGCTCAAAAACTGCTCGAACACGATT
>NW_021037791.1:0-10980 GCF_004153795.1 Camellia sinensis | reverse complement strand
TACATGTGATTCACGTACAAAGCTTGTGCCACAGATGTATTTTAAACGACCATAAATGTTCATGACTTAACTTAATGCTTCCTACAACAATCCCATATGTTTTCCATTGAAAATATCATGTTTACGTATTTAAGGTTCAAGGAAATAGCAAGAAGCGAAAGGGAACTAAGTTAGGGTAGAAAATGGCATGAAACAGTTAAAAGAAAATAAACAACCTTCACTAATTTGAGCATATCTAATTGCGTACTTAGAATTTGGATGTGGGGCCACTACCATCGAAAACTAGACTTTCGGGGCTTGAATTTAGGCTCAAGAATCGTCTAAAACGGAGTCCGAATGAGGGAGATATGTCTATTTGAAGTTACCAAGTATAAGCTGAAACGGAGTTGGCCGCACGTGCGCCCAATTTGACCGCTCATGCTACCCAAATCCGCTCGAGCGGAAAAACTGGCCACTCGAGCACCCAAAGAGCAGAATGAAAACCTTTTTTTTCTTCATGTTCCGCTCGTGCGGTGCCCGTGGCCGTTCATGCGGTCTGGGCAAAATCAGACAGTCCAAAAATGGTTCAAAGATGCAAACTTCCCAAATTCATTTCCAAGTCTAAATTCATGCAAAACTAACCCAAAAACATGATATACTAGCATGATTTAGGTGTAATTCACTTTAAACATATCAATCTTGCTTCAACATTAAATTCATTGGCTCATCTTTCTCATACAATCATGAATGTCATACACAAGCTTAAAATACATACAAACATGGTAAATCTTCTAACAAATCTTGGTTGTATAAACCATTTAGAGTTTGTTTCATGGATCAATCACAAGAATGAACTCAAATCAAACAAAAATAAAGAGTTTTCATGATTTCATTTCAAACCCTCACACAACTCAAAACCTTAGTTCAAATTTAGGGTTTGTCCCTTGATTTCCTTCAAATCCCTAGCTTTCTCCTCTTCTTCTCTCTCTAACTCACACTTTGAGCTTTCTTCCCCCAAATAAAGAACAAAAGGGCTAATTATATATATATATATATATTAAACTCAAAAATCTTTATTTATTCATTACGAATCGTAATTTTTCAAAATCTCACCAAAGGCTCTAAAAATCATGTTAATCACAGATATGAAGTCGGTTTTGATTTATCGCGCCTCTAAGACTTTTAATTTTTAGTTCAAAGTTCTAATTATAACAGATTTTTATACATTCAACAGATATAAAATCCAAAATCACACAATGCACATACTTAACTTGCAAATTCATATTAAACGCATAAACATGTGCATAATTAAGCATAATACGGGTTGGGGTATTACATGATGAATTTTAACAATGTTACTCCAATAGTAGACTAGTCATTTCTTTTATTTTTTACACAAAAAGTGACATAAAAAATGTCATTTATGAACCCCATTTTGAAAGAGGAAGAGAAGCTCTAATTAAAATTTGATATTTTACAAAATATTTTACTAATTTTGATAAAATAAATTTTAGCAATACTATATTTTGAGAGCTCAATTGGCATACCATTAAAGCTGAAATTACTATAATTTGGCAACAGCTAACTACTTGGGGAAGTGACTTTTTAACTTTTATGCTAAAATATGAAGTGAAAAAATATAATATATTTTTGGTTTGGCAATTTTCAAAATTAGTTTTATGAATTTTTAATTAGTATTTTTTTTTTCAAATTTTTAAAAATATTTGAATTAATTTGTTTAAGTTTATAGATTCACTAGATGCATTTTAAATATATAAAATTTGTGTAAAAATCTTTCAAAAATTTATTGAATACACAAAGTCAATACATTTTTCTATTTTGTTATATTCAATGAATTTTTAAGAAAACTTTGTACAAATTTTAGATTTTTTAAAGTGTATTTAGATTAAGAAGATCTAAAAAGTAAATAAAAATGATAAAAATGTTAAAAAATACTAAAAAAATAGATTGCAAATTATAAAAAGAAAATTTGTTTTCGAAAATTCCAAATCATTTTGGAAGAACTTTTTGACTTTTTACAACAAAAAAAAAATACAAATTGTAGAGTGAGAGAGAATTTCTGACATTTTTTATGAGTTGAATTTTTTTAATTTTTAAATTTTTAACTAAAATAATCTATTTTCAAACAAAACTTAAATAACTTCGTCACTTTTAGTCTTTTCTTGATTAAAAAAAAATTAAATCAAATAGGTGAGGGTATTGTTGTAAAATTATGAATCGAATGGTGAATCCTATCAAATAGTAAATTGTAAAATTTATTTTGTTTAAGATAATATATAGTTTTATATATTTATATAAAGCTGATCATTAATGTGTACTAATTAAGCGTTATTTTTTTTATGGGCGAATTACACTAACCGTCCCTATAGTTTGGGATTTGTGCTACTTTAATCCCTGATTTTTCAATTATGATATATTTGACTATGAATTTTGGATCTTATTCCAAATAAGGACAATTAAAGATATCATTGCTCAATTTCAAGGGTAAAGTTGTGAATTTGATAAAACATAAACGAATTTGACAAAAATAAATGTCAAAAAAATATTTTTAAATTTTTAAAAATTATTTCTACCCACTAAAGATAAAATTATGTAAGATTGATAAATCTTTTATGCATTTATTTATTTATTTTACTTAAAATTAATGTTTATTATGTGTTTGGATGATAATCATGTAATGGATGGTTGTTAGGCTTTTAATGTGTAATCAATATATTTAATATATGAAATATTTTTAGTTTTGAATTTTTTGATTTAATGAATTGGTTTAATAATGATATTAAAATTGTCGCCATATTTGACTTTTAGAAAAATAGAAACTAATTTAATAAAAATAAAAACAACTACCCATTATTTGATTATCATCCAAACACATAATAAAAATTAATTTGGTAATAAATAAGTAAATATGTAAAAGATTTATTAATTTTATATAATTTTATCTTTAGTGGGTAGAAATAATTTTTAAAAATTTAAAAATATTTTTTAACATTTATTTTTGTTAAATTAGTTTATATTTTATTAAATTGGCGATTTTATCCTTAAAATTGATCAATGAAATCTTCAATTGTTCTTATTTGGAACAAGATTCAAAATTTAATATCAAATGTATCATAATTGAAAAGTCAGGAACTAAATTGATACAAGTCCTAAACTATAGGGGTTGTTGCAATTTGCCCCTTTTTTTATATAGGGGTGACTATTGGTTCAGTAATAAAACATTGACCTAATAACCTTGAAGTTGTGAATCTAGTCTCAGGACAACTACTCTGTGAATTATACTAAAGGTTAGGGTCATGTTTGATTGGGAGTTTGGGAGGGGAGGATTGGATTTCCAATTCGTGGGACCTGCAAAACCCATATTTGTGTGCAACAAAATGTTATAGAATTAGCAATTCCATGGTAGTATGAATCCCCTCCCATGGTGGGATTAACATTCCCATGAAAGGATTGGAATAGCTAATCCTCTCGAGCAAATTAATGGCTAAATTATCATTTTTCCCTCCACTTTACAAAATTAAAAAAATTATATGTGAGGAGAGTTTTTAAGTAATTTATAGATTTAGTCCTTACTAACTAATATCAACACATTAGTACACAAATAAAAACACTTTATCTTACATCTCCAACTTAATACCACCACACTAATAATCTCCTCGCTCAATCCTACTATACTCATAATCTCATCTAACCTAATCTGCAAAATAAACAAGGCCTAGTGTATCCAATCTTTCCCTTTCCAAATACACATTAATATGTACTATTTGATGTTGTTTTGTTTATAATTTTATATATTTATATACATAAAAAAAAAAATACATATGTCAATATAACTAATTAATTTGTTTTATATATCTTCACTATTTAGAGAAAATCACGTTTTTTTCATACATTATATATACAAAATTAGAAATAGAATTGAATCACAGCAAATTGTATGAATTATAATGAATCGCAATAAATTGTAAATTGAATTGTACAATTCATTTAATTTTGGATCTAACAACACGATTTGAATTTTTGTTTTTTTTTAATCAAAATTCATATCAAATTGTATGAATTGATTAGTAAATCGTATGAGTCTTATCGAATGTAATTTTTGGTTCAATATAGCTAATAAATTATAAAATTTTTGCTTTATCAACCTCAACAAATTATTTTTGAATTAATTTTTGGTTAACTTCACTACAGCATCTCAACAAATTTATTGAGGTACTATTCATTAGTTATTCAATATTTTCTTTTTTCTAATAGATTTAAATTAACTTTTTTAAATTTCTTAAATTTTTAGTACTATTAATTAAAAATATATTTAAAATTATTTAAATACAAAAATTTAATAAAAAGAAATATTTTAATAAAATAAAATTTTAAATAGAGAGTAGTGGTGATGTAAAATTAATTAAAAATATAAAATATTTTTTAAAATTATATGTTAATTCAAAAATTGGTTAATAGCTGAATGTGAATGATGTCATACACACATGAAATTTAAGACTGGTACAAAATATCATCTAATCTATTAAAATTGTACTGATCCGTATTAATTGTACTGCTCTATCCGTTAAATTGTGGATTAAATTTTAAAAATTTATCAGATTCCTGTCTTTTCCAAACCGTTCGCTCCACTATAGTTAATATATATATAATATATATTTTTCAAATCTCCAATAAAATATTTAAAGACAATGACTGTGAGAAGAGATTTAAGATATAAAATTTGTTATAAATATAGTTATATAATATTAAATATATTATGTGAATTACTTTATATTATATATATTATAAATATTATATAAATTTAATATTATATATGGCCTGTAGATATTTAATAATTAATTAAAAATATTTTTTAATTCACCAATTTATTTATATATTACTCAAATTGTAATTTATCAAAATCCGTAAACTGTCCATGTCACTATCTGTTTATAATTTAGTTTTCAAATAGTTGGAACGGACCACGTGACTCCAATTTTGTTTTGCGGTGAACGCGACGCCGGGACTTGTGTTTTGTCAGCGGTATAGCAATGTTGGTATCATAAAAAGTCTTTTTATGAAAATAATTATGAAAGATTTTGTGACCTTTGAATTACGATTAAGAATAAAAACACATATATTAATCAAAGTAATCTAAAATCACAATTTTTTATAAATCATTTTTATAAAAAATTTCACGACCTAAACATTTTTCTTTTTCACAGGGTCGTCGAGAAGAGTTCAAAATTTTCACAGCCCTGTCCCTCCCTCCCTCTCTCTCTCTCTCTTCTCTCTCTCTCTCCCTCTCTCTCTCTGATCTCGCCAACATTTCACAGTCACGATGCAGTGCAGAGTCAAAGTTGCGAAAACATGCTTCTCTGCTCTCTTATCTCTCTCCCTCCGGTGCTTTGTAGGAGTCGGTTCAATTTTGAGTCTCAACACTCCGTTCCTACACGCTTCCCTTGACTGCTTCCCCCAACGACTTTTCTCCTGGTTTATTGACTACTATAGTTAAGAATAAATTATAAATACAACATTTTAAAAAGTTTGTTTGAGGCTTTCGGAATAATTTTTTTTAAGAAATTGGTTTTATAATTTTTTGACTTATTTTATTTAGATTAAAAAAAATCTATTTGGGATAATTTTTTTAATTTTTTTATAGTTTTAGTGAGAAAAATAAAAATAATTATAATTTAGATAATGATATTTTGTAGCCTTCTTAACGGTATTTTATTTTTTTAAATGGGCTAAATTTAATCCCACTTACTTTCCGCAAAACGTGACTTAAATTATAATTTTGTCTTCATAATTTTTTATAAATTTAACATTTCGTCTTTTTGAAAATTTTAACTTTCATATCAAAATGGTCTCTTTTATTAATAAATAATCGAAGTCAATTAAATAATTTTTAAATGATATCATAAATTTATTTCAATTAATAATTTAAGTATTTTATTATTGTATAAAAGAGTAGTAAGAATTTATGAATTTTATAAATCTTACAAAAAAATATTTGTAACTTTTTAAATTACAAGGGAGTGAATCTGTATTTTTAAACAAATTTCTAATTAATTTTATTGAAAGTTCTTTTAAAACTAATTTGGTATGAATAAATAAGCTAAAATTAAAATAACATTGAAATACCATTGATGAAAAATTAGTTAGATAAAATAAAAGTGATAGTTAGGTTTTTTGTAATTTCAAGGATTGTTTTGGTTCATGGATTTGAGAATGAATTGGGAAATGAAAAAGTAAAAAGGTAGGTGAAATATGAGTGGAAATATAATTATTTTTTTTTCCACCTACATTTCTCACACATCTTTTTCTTTCATTTTTTCAACATCCCTTTCTAACTTCATGGATCAAACACAGTCAATAACTAGTGAATAATAAAGAATAGCATTCACGGATTACTCTTATTTTGTGTTTGAGTTGAGGATTTTGAGAAGGATTTGGAAAAGAAAAAGGGAAAAAGTGTAATGAAAGTAGGGGATTGTAAGTATATTTTATACACAATTTCACCTACCTTTTTTCATTTTCCCTTTCCAAATCTCTTCTCAAATCTTCCAATCAAAACAATAGTAAACTGTTTTTTAAAAAAAAAATTGTTTTTTAAGATAAGGTTAGTTAATTTAAAATGAATTGGCCTATCTTATAAATTTCAAATCTAAAATTTGAAAAATTGTTTCGACTCATGAAATCTATTATGGGTTCCACTTCGTATTCCATGGTGCAGAACTATTCCAATGTATAGATTTCTCCGTAATGGCGTATGCATTCATAAAAAAAAATTAGATTGATACGAACAGTCAATAATTTTTATCTTCATTACATTTGTCCTAAAAACATAGTAAATGGTCGCATTTAAAAAACACAATTGTCAATTTTTATTTTTATTTTTGACAATAAACAGATAAAATGAAAAAACTTTTGATTATCGAGATCAATTTAATTTTTTCATAAATGATATACAATGAAGTCCTAACAAAACGAATGAATTTTGATCATTAAAAGAAGACCCATGATCGGCTCTCATGGGTCCAAAACAATTCTTTCAAGTTTTTAAGATTTAAAATTCCGGCAGAGAAGCCCTAATGATAAATTGGACCACGGGTGGTTTGTTGTGCACAAAGCACAACCACCCTACTGTGAAAATTTTTTTAGGATTTTTTTTGGGTTAGTTTTGATGATTCTAAACCGTTAAATGCACTCTTTTCTTACATATCATCTCATATAAAAAATCAATTTAAAATTAGAAATACATCAAGTTTTTAACTATTTTTATAAAATTATTAAAATCATATTAAATGGGTTTTTTTATTTATTTATTTTATTTTTTTAAATGGCACTCTTCTTATGAGGCTAACAATTGTTTAATTAATATGATTTTTTATATGGATGTATCTACTCAACGAACTTTAAACGATATGAACAGTTTTAGATTGTCGGAAAAAAAAAAAATTGATGCAAGCCCTCAATGCACCTCGTCAGACACATCAAGAACCCCAACTCTTTAAAGCAATTGATGCATTTAGCTCCGTTTAAGATTAAATTTTGGTCGAAAAAAGTCCAGAAAGTAAGAAAAAACTTTGCTACAAAAGTTATATTATACACATTAGTCCAGTCTACATTTAAAATAAAATAAAGAGGTGATTTTCAAGTACATTATTTTTTTGTTTTTATTTTTTTTTAATTTTTTAAAATTTGAAATCAACCGAATCAATAAAAACCTCATAACCAAATCAACCGAACTGGAACCACAAGTTTTTAATAAATTTTGATTATCATTTACAAGCATAATCCATAACTTGCCAAAGATCCCAGCAATTATCTAATTATTTTTACAAAGTAAATTATTTAAAATGGTTTGTTTGAAACTGGTTTCTACTATTATAACAAATAAACAACTTGTTGTAAAAGGTTAATAGACTCTATGAAATATATGGAGGAAACAAATAAGAATATTTAAGTTTTTACTATAAATACAAATTATAATATATATATAATATATACTTAAATGTCTATATATAATATATATATACTTAAATGTCTGGTTTGTTTCTAAATCAAAACTATAATTATAAATTCACCGACGGGAAACCGTGTTAAGTCACGGTTCACCTATTTTAAGAATAGTCTTAAGAAGTTAAAAAGTCAAAAAAGTTACTAAAAACTTTAAAAAGTTAAAAAGTCAAAAAAAGTTACTAAAAATATTAAAAAGTTAAAGATCTTATACAAAAAAAATCAAAGGCTTGTGTTTGGAATGATTTCCAAACCATGATTCTACCCCCACATTCCAATATGATGTTTGGATAGGATGTTCCAAATTATATTCCACAATTTTAGAAAACTCTACAAAAAACTCTATGTGGAGGCGGCGATTTTCAGTTTTTTTTTTTTTTTTTTTTAAATTTGGCCCTAACCGTCGTCCACCGGTCGTCCGTCCGGTTGACGGAAACACTGCAAAATTTTTTTTTTTTTTTTGCAATTGGATATTGTTATTTTTATATATTCAAAAAAATATTTTTGAGTTTTTAAAAGTGAGATATAATTTTTAATGTCTCTCTGGTTCACAGAAAGTAACTTGTTTGAGTTGTACTATTTGGAAGTTTATAAAGTGACCAGTGTTTATTGGTAGTTTACGTCATACGCACTATTAATGTGAGTATAGCACATCAAAAGTACTTTCGTCACTCAGGTTCAAAACTCTTTTCAAAGTCTCTTTTACCAAACACAATTTTTCCACACTCAAAAGCATAAATTCCAAAAGCATAACAAAGAATCATTGAATAGACACCCTTGACTCTCGAATCGATCGCGTTAAAAAAGTTCTTATGCTCCAGGCCATCCAACCACGCACTCTTCTTTCTATCAATTCTAGGTAGCATCCCTTTTTTCTTGATAGATGATACTCATAAATTAGTTCCAAACATAAGTGGAAAGTTGGGTTAGTTTTTTTAGCTATTTTACGGCTTCAGCTAAAAAGTTCGTTTAGGTTTTTGCATTTTTTACTTTACGGGAGAAAATAGTAAAGATGATTATGGTTTGATGGGTATTTTGTTTTATTAATATTTTAGAGTCGCTAGTATAAAATTTTTTTGTGATTAATTTAACTAAAAAACCAACCCAACTTTCAATGCAATTAAAGCGATGTTAGCTAAATTTTTTCATGTCATGAAGTTTCTCAGCACGGTCAAAAAAGAAAAATTTAAATTGTATTAAAAGAAAGACCTATCTGTCTAAAGAACCTGAGAATAGTACCGGAAGTTGTGTAATATCTGTAATCGCAAACCAAATTTTGTTAAAGATATTTTTTTAGAATTTTGTGGCTAGCGGCTATCCTAAAAAAAAAAAAAAAGTTGAAATCAAGGCATCGAATTCTTTTGCTTTTGGGGGGGGGGGGGGGGGTTGTTTTGATGAATGCTTTCATTTTTTTTTTTCTTTTTATTAGTTGTGATATTGTAAAAGAATACTACTATAGAAAGAGCTAGTATTTGGGTGTACCTGACTGAATGTTATTCTGGTGGATTTGAAAAAGAATATAAGTAAATTGAATAAAAATAATTTCTTGTCTCATTTTGTTGAAAATAATCTTTATTCCTCTCCTTCTCACACCTCTCTTGGGAAAACTTTCCGTTTATGTCCGAATTTATATGATTTGAACTTGATTCATTAAATTTGTAAAAGGAGGCCAAACTGGCTATCTGACCCCTGTAACCGAACGGACCCTACCACCCCACATATAGCAAGATAGGGAGTAAAGAGAAGAAGAGAAAATAACTATTTATATATTTATATATCAAATCAATCACCCCCCACTGGGGATGCTGGGGGTCTTCCCCAATGGGTCTCCCCCATTTCCCATTTGTAAAAGAAGATGATACGAGTTCTTGAAGACAACATGTGATGCCTGCCAAAAATTCTAAAATTTCTTAAGTTAGTCAATGTTTTCAATAGGGTCCAGTCTTTAAAATTGAAATTTTTTTTTTTTTTTTTTTTTTTTTTTTTTTTTTTTTTTTTTTTGGACGGTTGTATTGTATTTGGCGATTTTTTTTCGTTTTGAGGTTCGAGTATTTTTTTATGGAGGGCGGGAAATTATTTGTTGGAGATTGACTGAGTGAAGGATTACACCTCACACGGTCTTTATATACTGTATCGTATATAGTAAAGAATACTGGTTTTAATAGCCTGTGAAGATAATCTCGGTATCGGATATAGTATTAATATAACTTGTAAAACCATGACGTTGATCACAGATATCGATAAACTACTTGATCAATCAGTTTTGTATAAAAAAAAAATAAATGGTGAAAAAAATTACGGCTGACAGAAAATCTGATCTGATGAAATAGCTACCGATATTCAATCAAAGTGATTTTTTAATAAGCATATAGTATTCGACGAGTCTACACATTGAACGGTTCCTAAATTTCGATAACATGGACACGTGATGGGCCCCTTTGGCCAAACAGTACCCTCCAGTCGGATAGGAGGTAGAAAGCGGAATTTATCTGCTCTTATTCAATACTATAAGTATAAAGATGGTTAGGTCTTGCAAAAGATAGAGATAGGAGTTAAAGTGGCTCGCAGTGCATAGACAGCTCCGAAGCCGATCAACAGGCCTCCGGTGGACCCGGCCCGAGCCCACCAAGACCTGGCCTAGACCATCATTTTGAAGTCCAGACTGAACCCGTGGATCAAACCGCGTTTGTCCCTCGGCCCAATTGCTTGCTTAAGGCCACCACTCAACGGCTCCGGCTCGCGCCGAGACGCCAGTGTAATTTTTTAGTGAAAAAATAATGAAAGATTGTTAGAAAAAAATAAAAAAAAAAAACAAAAAAATTGTTTTCATACCCGCCCAAGATCTGAATACCCCCTGGGCCCTTATGCCTAATTTCTGGCCCGTGGGTCGGCCCCGACACTGGCCAGGCCGAAATGCGCCCGGGGACACGGCCAGGTGAGAGGGTTGGGCCTAGCCGGCCAAATTTTACACCCTAGACC
>NW_021037790.1:0-13155 GCF_004153795.1 Camellia sinensis | reverse complement strand
TCTTACTCGTAACGATTGGAGTTAATTGATGCTTAATATCCAGCAATACTTGAGGTTCTGTGATGCAAATTGGATATCGGATACAAGAGACTCAAAGTCCATAAGTGGGTCATGTCCTTTATCTTGGTGGGGCAGGTTCGTATTTGAAAATCTTCCCAAACAAACTGTATTCCTAGGTCTACTATGGAATCTGAATTCATAGCTTTAAGCAAAGCAGGGAAGAGGCAGAATGCTTCGCCACGTTCCTTGAGATACTCCAATATGTCAAAACCGGTGCACTGCTATATGCATATATCTGTTGATAGTCATCCAGCATTTGGTAGAGCACAGAGTCATATGTATTAACGGTAAGTCTCGACCACATTTCGTCGTCGACATAAATCGTAGACAACTACTTCTCTAATGGAATTATGTACCATAGAATATGTTTTAAGTCTATAAAGAAACATAGCGGTCCACTAACAAGGGTTAGCAAGAGAGTTAGTGAGATTCATCGAAGGGGAATGGACTTAAGCTTATTAAAAAAAGTTTACCACAAGCGGCAACCCACCTAGTTGACTGGCAGATCCCAAGAATCTAGTTCAAAGGGACATACCGAGTTGTGATTGCTCAGAAGGATCACTGGGGGAGTCTAACTCCTAGCCCATTTCTATGATAATTAAGTTGATGTCTGCACGCGTTTTAGAGTTAGTAAAACTTTTAATGATATTCATATCTGTTAACCTAGTGGGAGTATAGCAGGAATACCTTCATAAGAATCACCTATTGTGAGTGTGCAACTGGGCACGGTTCTATGACAGATTTGTGAGGGCTATAGTTCTTTAGCAGCACTCATGAAATCCAGCTTGTTCAGCGCGCAAAAATGAACCATAGTGAGAAACTAAACTGTGCTCCTGGAAAATACTTGTTGAGTTCTATTGTCTTTGGTTTACACAAACGGCTGAACAGTTCAAGACATATATTCATGGTTAGCTAGGTAATCGATATAGTGATCTCACAAAGGGAAGGGTCAAAGCCAAAAGCCTAGCTTTCCTTTGCAGAAAATTCCAATTTCTGTACTAAATACCCCCCCGCCAACCCCACCAAACTAAAAATTTATACCTCGTATTTCATCAATGTTGTTGCACTTTTCTCTCTGTTCACATTTCATTCATGTGGGGATTGTCTTGGAAAATTTATAAAGCAGGTAAGTTCGTGAATTGAATTATGGCTCCAATTTTGAATGGAAGGAGTGATAACCTTTTCATAGTGTTTTTGTTTTCAAGAAAAGGGATGCAAACCTTTCACTGGCTCTTCACTGTTTAAAGGAAGGGGTATGTCCCTTTCTTCATTACATTTTCGATATTCAAGAATTGAATAGGATGCCACAAGCGCTATGATATAATAAGGCAGCCCCATTTCCAATTGTGAATAAATTCTGAAATCATTTTTCCTTGCCTTTTATTTTGCTTCGTTGCCTCCTTACATTCTTCATATTTTAGCTTTGAATGAATAAATTAAAGAAGGATAGATTCACTCAGAGTGTTGGTTCGCCGAACAAGATTTATTGAAGTCTTCTATATAATTTGTGAAGATCATTGTATCCTGGGAGATAGACGGTCATGTCAAGCTAATCGTAAGCACCGTTTAGCGGGGCGAATCTGTCTTTAGGACAAGAAGTGCACACACATCGACTTTGGTCTAATTTTTATTCGGGTTCGATAGAATAATCTGGTATTACGCCATATTTATTTATTTTTGTTTGAATTTTATTTCAAGTTATTTTATTATACCGAAGATTGTTCTAACAAATACTTAGTTTTTTGTCAAAAAAAATTCTATGTTATTGAAGAATCTTTTAGGTTATAATGATCATTCGCCATTCAGATCGTGCATTTTTATCCTTTTTCTCTTGTGTCCTGTCAAATTTACATTGCTCTCCTCTCTAGTGGAGATTTACTTTTCTATGACCTTTTTATTTTTCTTTTTCTTTGTTTAATTTTGGGACTTTCTACCACCAAGCCTTGACAGTTTACGCACAAGTAATGCCGATCCCTTACTTGATTCATATGTTTGAGGATTGTCACATACGATATAATCAATTGTTTAGATTTGACTTGCATATCATTGTTGATATCATACGTGAAAAATTGTTCAGTAAGTCCGAAAAAACTACTTAGACTATGTTATACATGGTATCTTAACTAATAACTTGTGATAAAAAGTAATAGGTTGAAACAATTTTGTCTCCCACATCAAACCCTGATCGCAAGATGGATTAAATCGACTTTGGTCCTTGTATCGTGTGCCTCAACATTTTATTGATCTGGAGCATTATGTCCTGAGACATTGAACCATGTGATCATTGCATTTTGAACTCCACATAGTTTATCAGTTTTGTGTGTACTCTCTATGACAAATTTAAAATTTTTTAACTTTGTTAATTATCTTTTTAAACTAAAAGCTTCATATTTTTTTATTAAAAAACAGGATCAAATTTATAGTCAGATGACTATATAAGCCTAGTGGCCAAACAGCTGCCTTATAATCTATCAACAATTCAGTATAGTTTTCTATTTAATTTCAAATCAATAGGCAATAAATTAGAAGGAAGATGAAGAGGAATAATAACCACACAAAAAAAAAAAAAAAAAAAAAAAAATAGGGAGAAACCATGAGACCCAAATCTTGGTTCAGTTGCCAAGAATATTGTAAGAGCGTTTGTTTATTTTATTTTGTCCACTTGTGTATTAAAATGAAAATAAAGTTATGAACTTTTCATTTTCTTATGCGTGTAAATAATAAATTTGTTTGATACACTCATCTCTATTTCTTTCTTGTGTAAACCACTTGTAACTAATACTAAGAAGAGAAGTGGAAAGGGAGCTGAAATAAAACCGCAACACCTATAAATTTAGATTCATTTTATTAGAAATTTATTAAAAATGCAATATAAATAATTTAAATTTATTTAACTTTAATAAACTTCATATTTTTATCATCTAATCTCCACCACCACATATATATTCTTGTGCTTAATCTGGGTTCTAAATTTCTGAGTCCTAGTTTTTTTTGAAAATAAAAACTTTCTCGATTATTTATTTTTTTTTTGTCTTTTTTTTCCTAAACAATCCACAAAACAGAAGAGAGATCAATAATGTGATATCATATTGTAGTTCGAATACATGAAGGTACCAACTCAATACTCCCCGTCCCATTGACTGGTTGAAAAGTTCCAAACTGGTTTTGGGGGGAACATTTTTTCAAAAAAAAAAACATTTTGTTGGGGGGGGGGGGCGAGGGTGTGAATAAATTGCAATAACAGTCCTTTTAGTTTAGAATTAGCTTTCTCAATTTTTCTTATTAAAACAATATTATTACACTTATCACAATCTTTTTATCATATATCTATGTTGGAATCATTTTACTTGTTAACACAAGTATAATAAAGGCTTGTTTTTAGGAAAAAAATGTTAACAAGTTGACTTTTTTAATTTATTTTTTTTTTTTTGGAAAAAATATAGAAAATTATGAAAGATTGATATGACCAAAATGGTTAAAAGCTGGAAGCACTGGTTTTTTAGCCATCTTTCCAAATAGCTCTAAGTCTGACACCACCTTATATTATCTCTAAAAAACACTTGGACAATAATAGACTATAATTATGTTTATCTCTAACAGTAATGATTGACAGTCTAAGCTTTATACTCTATTTAGTTTTAAGAGCTGCAATTAAAATTGACGGACGTGAAAAATAAAATAAAATTTTCTGTTGGGCTATCATTAGTACAATTAAAAAAAAAATATATAAAATAAAAAATTCTAAGTAATTTGTCAACATATCGGTATGTAAAAGAAAACCTTGTCATTCACTTTTATAATGACTTTTTAACAAGAGGATCATTTACTTGATTTCAAACAATACTACAAAATGGCAGGTAGGTTAATTACACTTCACTCTCTCTATGAAGAAATTATTCAATATTTTGGAGGTCATTTCATTTATTGATTGACAATTTATACATTGTTTTTTTTTATTAATAATGTTTTTAATACAAAATGATGAATCCTTAATTATAAATAAATATTATTGTATTTGTAAAATCACTTAAATTTGCTGCAAGCAAGGCATTTGAATAATTTTCTCCACCTTTATGTGCTGTGTAATTAATGGATATGTGCACTATTCATGGTCGTGTTATACAAGGGCACATTTTTATTATTTTTTATTTTCAATTCTTTAAAAATTTCATGGCGAAAGAAGATTGGTAGTCTTTTGAAATATCGATTGGTTTTACCTGTGTATTTAATTGTTGAGGAAGGCAGGGACTACCATAACTCTTCGCTCATGAAATTTTTTAAAAATTGATAAAAATAAATTAAAAGATTGACCCTTGTATTATTAACACGATCATGCAATAGTCACATAATCCATTAATTACAACAGCACATAAAGTGGAGAATTATTCAATGCCTTGCTTGCAGCAAATATTAAGTGAATGTTACAAATAATAATTATTTATTGTATTATTATACGGATTCACATTTGTATAAAACATTATTTAAAAAAAAAAAACAATGTATAAATTGTCAATCAATAAATGAAATGACCTCAAAATAATTGGACATAATTTCTTTCAAGAGAGAGTGAGTGTATGAACCTACCGCATTTTGTAGATTCTTTTGAATCAAGTTAAATTGATCCCTCTTGTTAAAAGTCTGTATAAAGAATGAACAAGGTTTTCTTATTTACAACCATTATTTGTTGAACAAATGAGCTTTTAGAATTTTTATTTTATATATTTTTTTTATTGTAATCAATGATAGCCCAACAGAAAATTATTTTATTTCAGACGTCCGTCAATTTTATTGCAGGCTCTTAAAATAATAGAGGTATTAGCTTAACTGTCAACATTACTTTAGAGATAAACTTATGATCGAGTCTAATTGTCAGTGTTGTTTTTAGAGATTAAATATAACGTGGTCAGACTTTAGGAGTTATTTTGGAAGATGGCTAACAAACCATCTTCAGGCTTTTAACCCATTTTGGGTTCATATCATCTTTCATAAATTTTTATTATTTTTTCAAAAAAAAAAAATAAATTTAAAAAGTCAACTTTTAAAACCAATTTTTCAAAACAAGCATTATATACTTGTATTGTTAACAAGTAAATGATCCAACATAATATAGATTATAAAAAAATGTGATAAGTGTATATCTTGTTTTAATAAGAAAAATTGAGAAAGCTTAATTCTAAAAGTCTTAAAAAGAGACGTTATTGCAATTTTACTTCACATTCTCACATGTTGAAATGTCAACGTTTGCTTTCACCAGTTCAAATTGGACGGTGGAGATAGAGGTTGGGACCTTGATTCTGAATACTATCAATATGAATCAATTATTGATCCTCTCTTTCTGTGGTTTTGGATTTTAGAAAAACAAAGACACAAAAAAATAATTAAAATATCGAGAAGTTTTTTATTTTTTCAAAAAAAACTAGGGACTCAGAATTTAGAAACCACAGAATTAACCAGAATATATATGTGTGGTGGAGATTAGATTTGGATAAAATATGAAGTTATAAGTAAAAAATTTAAATTATTAATTCTTCATGTTTTTAATAAATGTCTAAATTAAATAATTTCTTAAATTTATAGTATGTTGCCGTTTTATTTCACTTCCCTTTCCACTTTCTCTTCTTAGATTGTTTACAAGTGGTTTTAACAAGCAAGAAATAGAGAATGATGTATCAAACATATTTTATTTACACCGCATAAATAAAATAAAAGTTATCATAACTTTATTTTCTTTTTTATTACACAAAGTGGACAAAATAAAATAAAAACGCTTCTTATACAATTTCTTGGGCAACTGAACCAAGATTTTGAGGTCTCATTTTCCTCCTATTTTTTTTTTTTTTTTTTTTTTTTTTTTTGTGTGGTTATTTCCTCTTCATTTTCCTTCTAATTTATTGCCTTTGATTCAAATTAAATAGAAAACTATACTTGAATTGTTGATAGATTATAAGGCAGCTTGGTTTGGCACTAGGCTTTAAGTCATCTGACTATAAATTTGATCCTTTTTTTTTTAATAAAAAAATATGAAGCTTTTAGTTTAAAAATATTTAAAAAGTAAAAAATTTTAAATTTGTCAATAGAGTACACACAAAACATGATAACTAGTGGAGTTCAAAAATTCAAGATCACATGGTTCAATGTCTAGACATAATGCTCCAGGATCAATAAAAGTAGTAGGCACGACAAGGACAAAGTCGATTTAATCCATCTTGGTCGGTTGAGTGGGAGACAAAATTGGTTTCACCTATTCCTTTTTACACAAGTTTATTAGTTAAGAGTATCATGTATACATGTCAAAGTAGTTTTTTCGGACTACTGAACAATTTTTCACTATGATATCCAACAATGATGCAGAAGTCAAATCTAACAATGATATATCTATGTGACAATGCTCAAACAATGAATCAATAGGGGATCGGCATTATGTGGTAAACTGTCAGATGGCTTGGGTAGAAAGTCCCAATAATTAAAAAGAAAAAGAAAAATAAAAATGGGTCATAGAAAGTAATCTCACTAGGAGAGGAGAGCAATGTAATTTGAAGGAAACAAAGAAAAAGTAAAAAAATGCACATTGATGGCGAAATGATCAAATATAACCTAAAAGATCTTCAATAACATACAATTTTTTTGACAAAAACTAATATTTGTTAGAACAATCTTCTGTGTAAATAAAATAACTTGAAATAAATTCAAACAAAAATAAATAAATAATATACCAGATTTATTTATCGAACCGAATTAAAATTAAGACCAAGTCGAGTGTGTGACACTTTGTCCTAAAGACAGATTCGCCCCGCTACGGTGCTTACGTTTGAATGACGTCTATCTCCCAGGATACAATGATCTTCACAAATTTATAGAAGCACTTCAAATAAATTTGTTCGGCGAACCAAACCTGTGATCTATCCTCTCTTTAATTTATTCTAAAGCTAAATATGAAGAATAAAGGACGCAAGAGAGCAAAATAAAGGCAAGGAAAATGAATTTTCAGAATTTCATCAAAATTGGAATGGGGCTGCCTTTATATAGGCTTTGTTGGCACCTATTCAATTTGAATAGAAAATGTATGAAGAAGGGACATACCCCTTCCTTTAAAATAAAGAGACACCATGAAAGGTTTGCACCCTTTCTTTAAAACAAAAAGACACTATGAAAGGTTACACCCTTTCATTCAAAATGGAGCCTATTTCAATTCACAACTACCTCTTTATAAATTTTCCAACAATCCCCCACATGAATGAAATTGACAGAGAGAAAATGCAACAACATGATGTAAATACAGAGAGTACAGAAATTGGAAATATTCTGCAAAGGATAAGTAGCTTTTGGCTTTGAACCTTCCCTTGTGAGATACTATCGGATTTACTAGCTAACCAGTGAATATGATGTCTTGAACTGTTCAGCCGTTTGTGTAAACCAAGACAATAGAACTCACACAGTATATTTCCAGACACAGTTTAGTTCTCACTATTGTGTTCATTTTGCCCCTGAACAACCTGGTATTTCATGAGTGCTCTAAAGACTTATAGCCCTTCACAAATCTTATAGAACCGGCCCAGTTCACACTCACATAGGTGATTCTTATGAAGAGTATCCTGCTATACTCCACTAGGTTAACCTAGATATAAGTATCATTAAAAGTTTTACTTAACCTAAAACGCTGCAGACATCACTAATTCATCATAGAAATGGGTAGGAGTTAGACTCCCCAGTGATCCTTCTGAGTCAATCACAACTCGGTTGTCCCTTTGAACCTAGATCTTGGGATCTCCAGTCAACTAGGTTGGGTTGCCGTTGTGGTAACTTTTATTTAATAAGCTTAAGTCCCATTCCCCTCGATGAATTCTCAACTAACTCTCTTGCTAACCCTTTGGTTAGTGGATCCGCTATGTTGTCTTTAGACTTAACATATTCTATGGACATAATTCCATTAGAGAGTAGTTGTCTTACGATATTATGTCGACGACGAATGTGTCGAGACTTACCGTTATACATATGACTCTGTGCTCTACCAATTGCTGATTGACTATCACAATATATGCATATAGCAGGCACCGGTTTTGGACATATTGGAGTATCTTCAAGGAAGTGGCGAAGCCATTCTGCCTCTTCCCCTGCTTTGTCTAAAGCTATGAATTCAGATTCCATAGTAGACCTAGGAATACAAGTTTGTTTGGAAGATTTTCAAGATACAACCGCCCCACCAAGAGTAAAGACATACCCACTAGTGGACTTTGAGTCTCTTGTATCCGATATCCAATTTGCATCACAGTATCCTTCAAGTATTGCTGGATATCTAACATAATTAAGTCCAATGTTACGAGTAAGTCGGAGATATCTAAGAACACTTATAATTGCTTTCCAGTGTTCTACTCCCGGATTACTCGTATATCTACTTAATTTACTTACTGCATAAGCTATATCTAGGGGAGTGCAGTTCATCAAGTACATTAAGCTTCCAATAATTTGGGCATACTCTAATTGAGAAATACTTTCCTGTACATTCTTAGAAAGATACAAATTAATATCTACAGGTGTTCTTACAAGATGATCATCATCTTTGCTGAATTTGTCAAGTATTTTCTCAATGTAATGAGATTGTGACAAAGCATATCCTTCTGATGTTTTGGTAATTTTCATACCAAGTATTACATCAGCACTGCCCATGTCCTTCATGTCAAAATGTTTATTCAACATTTTCTTGGTAGTTTTAATCATGTCATTATTACTACCAATGCTGAGCATATCATCTACATAAAGACATACAATGACATAACATTTATCTGTGTTTTTAATATAAACACATTTGTCACACTCATTAATTTTAAATCCATTTGACATCATTGCCTTGTCAAATTTCTCATGCCATTGTTTTGGCGCTTGTTTTAAACCATATAATGATTTAACCAATTTACACACTTTCTTTTCTTTCCCTGGAACAGAAAACCCTTCTGGTTGTTCCATGTAAATTTCTTCATTTAACTCACCATTTAAGAAAGATAAAGGAAGAGGTACAAATTTTAGGAAACCACTTAGGAACCCAAAATTTGAATTTAGAATTAAATTATAACTCACCATTTAAGAAAGCGGTTTTAACATCCATTTGATGAATTTTTAGATTGTATAGAGATGCAATGGCCATTAGCATTCTAATGGATGTGATTCTTGTAACCGGTGAGTATGTGTCAAAGTAATCAAGACCTTCTTTTTGTCTAAAACCTTTGACCACAAGTCTTGCCTTGTATTTGTCAATTGATCCATCCGCTTTCATTTTCCTTTTGAAAATCCACTTGTACCCAAGAGGTTTACAACCTGGTGGCAAATCCACCAATTTCCAAGTGTGATTTTGCAAGATGGATTCAACTTCACTGTTAACAGCTTCTTTCCATAAAGGAGCTTTAGGACTGGACATAGCATCTTTAAAAGTTAACGGCTCATTTTCTAACAAAAATGTTAGAAAATCTAGACCAAAAGATTTTGAGGTTCTAGCACGTTTACTACGCCTAGGTTCTTCTTCCTCATTTTGGTCCAACTCTTGTTCTTGATCATGTTCTTGATCATTACTAGTAATAGTATCAAAAGATCTCTTATTATTACTAGTCTCTTGTCTAGTTTTATTTGGAAATACATGTTCAAAGAATGATGCATTCCGAGACTCAATAATAGTATTTACATGCATTTTGGAATGTTCTGATTTATGAATCAAAAATCGATATGCACTACTATTCTTGGCATAACCAATGAAAATGCAATCAATGGTCTTAGGACCTATCTTAGTCTTTTTAGGACTAGGAATAACCACTTTAGCCAAACACCCTCACACTTTTAAGTATTTGTAAGATGGTACTCTACCATGCCACATTTCATAAGGTGTTTGATTCACTTTCTTTCGGAGTACTTTATTTAAAATATAATTAGCAGAAAGTATTGCTTCCCCCCACAAGTTTTGAGGTAATCCAGAGCTGATTAACATGGCGTTTATCATTTCTTTTAAAGTCCTATTTTTCCTTTCAGCAATTCCATTTTGCTGAGGTGAGTAAGGAGCGGTGGTTTGATGAATTATTCTATGTTCTTTACAAAACGCACCAAAAGGTGATTCATATTTACCACCTCTATCACTTCTAAGTTTCTTGATTTTCTTACCAAGTTGATTTTTAACTTCATTCTTATATTGAATGAAAGTTTCCAAAGCTTCATCCTTGGTTCGAATTAAATAAACATAACTATATCTAGTATAGTCATCTATAAAAGTGATAAAATACTTTTTCTCACCTCTAGTTTGAATTGATTTAAAATCACAAATGTCACTATGAATTAATTCAAGTGGTTCCGTACTTCTTTCAATTGAATGAAAAGGAGTTTTAGATAATTTTGCCTCAACGCAAACTTCACATTTATGATTTGAATCAATGTTAAATTTAGGTAAATATTCCATATTAATTAATCTACGCAAAGATCCATAATTAACATGTCCTAGTCTACCATGCCATAAATTTGAAGACTCAAGCAAGTAAGAAGAAGATGTAATATTATTAATAACTAAGGGTACAACGGTCATTACATTTAACTTGAAAAGGCCATCAGACACGTAACCTTTTCCTACATACATCCCATTTTTGGTAAGTACAAACTTGTCACTTTCAAAAACTAGCCTAAACCCATTCTTACTCAACAAAGATCCGGAAACTAAATTCTTGCGAATGTCCGGTACATGCAACACATTGTTGAGAGTGAGTTCCTTTCCAGATGTCATCTTGAGTACAATCTTTCCTTGTCCTTCAACTTTGGAAGTTGAGGAGTTGCCCATAAAGAGTTGCCCATAAAGAGTAGTTCACCATTGTCTACCATAGAATAAGATGTGAACATCTTTTTGTCGGCACAAATATGGCGAGTAGCACCCGTGTCCACCCACTATTCTTTAGGATTTCCGACAAGATTTGCCTCGGAAACAACTGCAGAAAGATTGATGACATCTACACCATTGGAAATTTTATCAATTTCGGTCATTTTGGCTTTAGCAACCTTCTTACTTGATCTTCCTTTGCCTTTACGTTTGTAACGACAATCTTTGGCCCGATGTCCCTCTTTGTTACAAATGTAACACATGCCATTAAACTTGTACTTCTTAGTTTCCTCTCCTTTAGATAGCATTCTTTTATGCCATCTTTTAAAAACAGTTCCTAAGAACTTCTCTAGTTTTCCACCATGATTCACTGGCACAATCCCAACATAAGGAGAAGTTGGCGTAATGGCAATTACCATACCAATACTGGTTTAAACATAAGTTTGACTAGTTTTAGTAGCCATAAATTCTAAATTATAAAATAAAATTAGAATTAGAATTTTATACTACACAGAAAATTAAACCATAAACACAGAATTTTAAATTTTGTAAAAATAAAAGAAACAAGAATTGTATCTTTTATTTCCAATTAATTTGAAAATAAAATAAAATTTTTATTTAAACAAATTAAACCAAAACTACAGAAATAAATTCTGTTAAAATAAAAGAAACAAAACAAAATGTTACTTTATTTTCAATTAATTTGGAAATAAAATAAAATAAAATAAAAATTTTATTTAACCAAATTAATTCCACAAAGAAACTAATCCAAATTCACAGAATTAAATTCTGTAAAAATAAAAGAAACAAGAATGTAACTTTTATTTTTCAATTAATTTAGAAATAAAATAAAATTTTATTTAACCAAATTAATTCCACACAGAAAATTAATTTCTGTAACACTTCAATAATTAAGATACTGAAACAGAATTTTAATTAATGAAAACTCAGAAAATAATTTCTAAAACCCGAAATTAATTTCTGAAAAAATTTCACAGAAATATATTCTGAATTGTTAATGACACCAGTATCGTACTACTAGTTGTTGTCAAAGAAAAGAGACAGTATATTACTACTATCTGTCAAATAGCATATAATCACTATTTATTTTTCCAACCAGAATATTATTTTGTAAATTCACAGAAAATAATTTTCTTCCGAAATTATTTACGAAGAATGAAAAAGGAAAATAAACGAAAAATTCTGTAAACAGAATAATTCGAATCTGTCTTAAGATTGTTGGAACAATCTTCTGTGTAAATAAACTAACTTGAAATAAATTCAAACAAAAATAAATAAATAACATACCGGATTTATTTATCGAACCGAATTAAAAATAAGACCAAGTCGAGTGTGTGACACTCTGTCCTAAAGACAGATTCGCCCCGTTACGGTGCTTACGTTTGAATGGCGTCTATCTCCCAGGATACAATGATCTTCACAAATTTATAGAAGCACTTCAAATAAATTTGTTCGGCGAACCAAACCTGTGATCTATCATCTCTTTAATTTATTCTAAAACTAAATATGAAGAATAAAGGACGCAAGAGAGCAAAATAAAGGCAAGGAAAATGAATTTTCGAAATTTCATCAAAATTGGAATGGGGCTGCCTTTATATAGGCTTTGTTGGCACCTATTCAATTTGAATAGAAAATGTATGAAGAAGGGACATACCACTTCCTTTAAAATAAAGAGACACCATGAAAGGTTTGCACCCTTTTATTCAAATGGAGGTTTGACCTTTCCTTTAAAACAAAAAGACACCATGAGAGGTTACACCCTTTCATTCAAAATGGAGTCTATTTCAATTCACAACTACCTCTTTATAAATTTTCCAACAATATTAATCAAAGGTCTTACCCAAGTAGGGCTAATCTCTCTATTAACATGATATTTTTGACCAAGAAAAAGAAAAAGAAGTGACATGATGATATGGGGGCTATAAAAATTTGTGTCAAGAAAAATGAACTACATGATGTTCGGCATAAAAGAATTCCCAAAGAAGAGAGACAGAAATGACTCCTTACATGAAAGGAAAGCACAAATCATAAAGTGTTCTGGTCCCAAACATGAACAATATCTTAGGCAAGCGGAATCCAAAGCTAAGGCATAGTGTCACAATGAGAGTTTCTAGCATTAGAATTCCAAAACTAACTTGTGGTGACACGAGGAGATTTTCTAGCGCCAAAGCATCACCCATTTGCAATCGATTAGCATTTAGACTCATAACCTAAACATTCTCACCTACACAAGT
>NW_021037778.1:0-16404 GCF_004153795.1 Camellia sinensis | reverse complement strand
AGATGGATGATTTGTAAATTTCTATGGTCTCAAAACATAATATGGCATTAATAGGATGTTTCTATGATGAGCTACTCTTTGGAATGTTTATGCTGCTAAAAGTGTTAATCCCAAATTAGTTGGGTTGGCTTGGCTTGGATATCCATTTTTTGCTGACAATCTTGATTGTGAAAGTAAAATGGCACTATTATTGGAATAAGTAATGTTCATACGTTAGTGCTTAATCTGACTCTGTTCATGCAGATGGTGATGGCTATTTTTCGCATACATCTATCATCAGTCATTTGTTGCATCACAAAGTTTATCGGTTGAGATGATTTTGGACCAGGTAAGTTTGTGTACTAGAATGCTGATTGCTTGTGGATATATTTTTTCATTTAGATTCAATCAATAAACATGGGGAATTATTTTGGTGGCATTTCTGTGATGCAGATATTGATGAACCTCACTTTTGAGAGCAGTGAGCTCTGTACACGTATGTTTGTAGCTTCTCCAGGTGATCATCATTCTCATTCCTCAATACTAGCTTCTCAATCTGGAAATAAATAAGTAAATAATAATAATAATGCCTAATTTATCAACTTTGTTATCTACTTACATGTATGTTTATAGGACTCACACAAAAAATATGGTGGCGTAACAGGTCAGATAGTAGGGCCTACTTATGAGGAAGAAAAAAAGAAGAAAAAAAAAATAGTCAATTGCTGTGTGACCAATGGGACAATTTGCTTTCTGTGTCTGTTTCTGTGAATTTCTCCTATGTTTGTAGACTGAATTCTTATGTAAAATCACAATAGTGGGAAAGCAAAAACAGGACAAAAACAGAGGAATGTGCATTAGAAAACTATAGAAGTTGATAACAAAGGGAAAATGTTTATAGAATGGCATGAATTGGTGAAAAATTGAATGTTATATAATGGCAATGCTTGGTATTTGGGGGAAAAGATACAAAATTTGAAATGACTGAATTAGATTTGGAACATTGGTTTAGTAATATGAACCCTTCCAGAAAACTCACCCTAAAAATCAACTTGCAAAAGAAAGGTGCCCAATTAGTTTATATTCACAAGACCTAACCTATTTTGATTCAATGTAAAATAGGTTATATCTTGACTTAAACTTGTAAAGTGAAAGTTCATTCATGTGTTGTAGAGGTGCATGTAGTCTTGATTTTGGAGAATTACTAGAAATGACTGATATGTGGAGGTTTTTGGTTGTTACATTGCTGGGTAATGTGATTGTTTCCATGAACTACATTGATAAGGGATTTATTGTTGACTGCCTATCACAAAAAAAAAAAAGAAAAATAAATATAAAAGGTTTCTTCTTGTTTGGTGCCTCTATGTTGGCATCCTCTTCTTATTGGAATAAATATAAAAGGGTTTCTTCTGGTATTGAGGACAAAAAGGTTTTGCATTTGTTTTCTGAACATTTACACTTGACAGTTACTTTGGTAGCTCTGGAGTTAGTGGTGCTATACCTTCAACGTTTGCTGTCTACGAAATCTGCAGACAGTGTAAGAGCTTTCTCAACTATCCTTTTTGCATATCTGAGAAACTAAAATATTGTGTTCAGATTAATTGTTTTTGTTATCAATTTTACTGAGGGAGAAATTTGGGGATCTCAGGTGGGCTTCAGACAATGAACTCACTGGTAGCATACCTGAATTCATTGGGAATTGGTCAAAGCTTAAAAGCTTTTGAGCAATCTTCTATGTTGTGTTCTCTTTATTTTGACAATCACACTCAAATTATAGCCCTACTTTAAAATAACAATGTGTAGTAACTGAGATGTATAACACTCTTCAGCAATCCACTTCACTTTTCTTTTTCTTTTTTTTCTTTTATTATTTTATTTTATTTTATTGTTTGTAGGAGATTTCAGGGAAACTCCTTTGGAGGTCCAATACCAACAACATTTTCCAACTTAACCTTGATGGAGGACTTGTGAGCATTAACTCTTTCAACAGCTTTGTTCATATTAGCATATCAATAAAACTAATCTTCTCTTTATAATATACCAATGATCATCTAGGAGAATAAGTGATTTATCTAATGGAAGTTCTTTATTGGCGTTTCTTAAGGATATGAAGTCTTTGAATCTCTGTAAGGTGATATGGTCAAAGATTATCAAAGATTGTTACAACTGTTCGCAGATAAAGAGGGTGGACTTAGCATGGTCAGTTTTTTCACCGAAGGCCTCCTCAAAAGAGATGGAAGGGAATGCCTTGATTGGGGTTGATAAGGTCCGTTTAGCATTTCTGTATATATATATTTTTTATAGTCCGTTTAGCTTTCTATATATATATATATATATTTTTTTATAGTCCGAAAGAGGAGAGGGGTTGTGGTGCCACAGCAGAGACAGCAGGTGAGGAAGAGTAGGAGGGGACCGAGATCTCGGAGCTCTCAGTATCGAGGAGTCACGTTTTATCGGAGAACTGGGCAATGGGAATCACATATTTGGTTAGTATATTATTATGTTTGTATGATTATATATATATATATATATACCTTTTTGCATTATGCTTCTTTTTTTTTTCAATTTTATGGTTTTATATGTATATTATTAGTTGTTATAATTCGTTAAGATTGTGGTTATGGTGTGGTCTATGATTATGTGTTACTTTTCTGTTTACATTATTATTGTTGGTAAAATTGTCTAGGCTGAACTTTCATTTCTTGCATTGTACTGTATAATTTGAACATATTGATCATGGTGGTTGTTCATTTTGAAGTGATGGGCTCTCATTTCTATAGGATGTTGAGTGTTTTATTTTGATTTGAACAGGGATTGTGGGAAACAAGTGTATCTGGGTAAGGAACTTTGATCTCTGAATTTGATTGGACTTACATATCAATCTGGTTAGAAACTTCGTATTGTTACGCTAATGTGTTGCTAAATGTGCTCTCCTTTAAATATGAACGATTAATTGCGTAGGATTTGACACTGCACATGCCGCAGCCAGGTAATAATGGTATTGGGTTGGAAGTTTTAAAAAATTTTATCCTCTGAAGTTTCTCTGTGATATGGGTTCGGAAAATTATTTTCAATCATCTTTGTGATCTCAGGGCATATGATCGAGCTGCAATTAAGTTCTGTGGAACTGATGTAGATATCAATTTTAATATCAGTGATTATAATGAAGATCTTCAACAGGTGGTTGGGGTTGATAAATGTCTAGTTGATACAAAAGTTTTCTTTCTTTAAGGAATGTAATTGTGTTTATCTGGTTTTGATCTTTATGCAGATGAAGAATTTGACGAAGGAAGAATTCGTGCATGTACTTCGTCGCCAGAGCGCTGGATTTCTAGGGTTACTTCAAAATACAGGGGTGTTACACTGCACAAATGCGGACGATGGGAAGCTCGAATGGGGCAGTTCCTTGGCAAGAAGTGAGACAACACTGAACTGATTTTTTACATTTTCTAGTCAGTTATGACTCAAAATTCTGTGTGATCTCCCAAATTCTGTATCAATTTATTAACTCATATTATTATATAGACAACTGGTGAAATAGGTCTTCATTGGTTTGTATATCCAATGCGAATCTATGATGTTATGAGTGAACTCTTCACTAGGTGCTAATGGGAGTCATTATATCTACCTTATGTGGATAAGAAAACAGATGAATATTAACCTGTGAAAACTATACAAATATGTACAATACACATTATGACATCTACAATACACATTATGATCTTCAATCGATCAATTGATCTTCAATCGAAACCTACCATACTTGAATCGAATCAATAGATCTTCAATCTGATCTAAGAATGATAAAGTAGATGAAACCTAACATACTTGAATCGAATGATTTCGTCAGTAAGAAGATAGAGATGAGACTGATCAATACTTACTATGAAGAAAGAGCTGCGAACGCGAACGCAAACACGAACTAGAGAAGAGGCTTGAATCGATCTATGAATACTTGAATCGATCTGCAAATACAAAGGGGTTCAGCTACGGTTCTACAAATATGAAGGGTTGTCTCTGAAACGAAGGGGTTTGAAGCGAGAGAGATTGAAATCAAGGGTTTAGAGAGAGAGAGCAACACTGAGAGTGAACAATACTTGAATCGATCTTCAAATACATGAATCGATCAATAGATTATAAATCGATCTTCGAATACATGAATCGGGTTCAGCTGCGGTTCTACAAATACGAAGGGGTTTGAAGAGAGAGAGAGAGAGTGAAATCAAGGTTTAGACAGAAAGAGGGAGACCGAGAGTGAATGCGCTGCATTATGTTCTCACATATTAAAAAAAAATAAAAGAACACATTCGAAGGCGTTTTAAAAACGACTTCTGAAATTAAAACGGGGTCGTATTATTAAACAAAATGCGACGTTTATAAAAACGCCGTTAAATGTAAATAACAGAGGCATTTTTTTAAACGTCGTTAAATAAACGCCGTTAAATCCCACCATTCTTGTAGTGTTATCATCAATTACTGCAAGCAGATTTTATTTAAAAAAATCTTATGAAATATCAAATCTCCATGTATTAGTGGATGTGGTTTGGGATCTGAGTATTAAGTGCTATCAATTTCTTAGGATCATATGCCTTCGAGCTTTGTTTGAAATTTACCCGATTCATGTGGAAAGATACTTTACATAGGTCTCAAGTTTAGTCGAGAATCACATAAGCTGGTCTGAATATCTTATCATTAAAAAAAAAGAAAAAAAAAATGCTTATCTAGCACATGATATGACAAGGGGTGCGTGTTGTGCCTATAAGACACAGCATGGTGACGTGTGGCTCTACGAAGACATGGCCTAATTCTATTTTGACGATCTGAACTGCTCATATTATAAAGTTTGTCGACCATATTATCTCCAAAAAAAAAAATTAAGTTAATCAGACATATATAACACTATGATCAAGTCCTAACTATTTTAAATAAATTATCAAAATTATGTTAACCATTTATTTTTAAAAAAACAAACGTGGTTCTCTTTTAAGGTTAAAGATATAATTTAAATTTTTTTTTATGAATAATCTACTCGACAAATTTAAAATATGAATAATTCGAATCAACGATATCAGCCCGAGACAAACACGCACCCTCTTTCCCACTTGATTCCGTGCCAGTTAACTAATATAATTACATAAAATTTATAGTAATTGTAATCATGTCCTAATTTTCATCTTGCACAGCTACTATATTCGGTGATAGATGCTTATATCTCCATCCATCAATTGCTCATGTCTAGTTTAAACTCTGCTTACAATGATGAAACATCTTTCAATAGAATCAATAAATTTTATTTTGATCAGCAAAGAAAATATTATTGATGAAATAGAAAGTACATCTGAAATATTTAAACATAAAGCAAAAATAATTAGACATGCAAAATTTAACTCAAAAAACACACCTTTTAACACCATATTATTGTCCTTAAAAGTATATTTATTAGCGATATTTTTAAAATTTTGTCGCTAAAATTTATTTTTTGTCGCTAAAATTTATTTTTTGTCGTGACTATAAGAATGAGTTCCCAAATATTTTTTGCAACAATATTTTTTTTTTTGAAAATTACAAAATTTGGTTCCTAAAACTCAAATATGTTATAGTAATTAATTTCCAATCATGAAAAAAATAAAGAAAACTAAAAAATATCCAAGAATCAATTTAAGCTAAAATCATATATATCTATATATACACATACATAAAAGTAGCGTTTTTCCCTTTATTATGTGACATAATTTAAAGGCTTACTTTTTTTAAAAAAAAAGTTACATCAACATGCATTTTCCATTTATATAAAGTTCTACACAAATTTAATTTCACTTATAATAACCAATTTTATAGAGATTTTTATTGATAAATCCATTCTAGAGTTGTTATAACACATTAGGTCCACTAAGGAATATTATAACCTGATTAGTCCCATAAACTTTTCTTTTTATTCCATAAGATCCATTTTTCTAATTTAATAGCTTTCTTAGACTATTTTGCCCCCGTATATATATATGTACAATGTTAATACGTATTACGTGCCTGTTTCTTCGCTGATTCAGTTTGGCAGTTTCTATTTTACGCTTTTCATCATCAATCCAATTCCGAGAGATACGTTTATGTTTTACATGCTCGTTCCAAGGATTGGTTGTGCTAGGGTTTCATTCTTGCTGTTGTAGTCTGGTTCTGTGGCTTGTGAGTGAAGACGATGAAGAGGAAGGTGTTCGGTTGTTACATTTTCCAGACTATAACTAGCTCAAATCAGTTTTTTTCGACTTTCTGGACAATTGTAGTATTGCATGATTAAGGTTAGTATCAATTTGGTTATGAATACATGTTCAGTTTATGGTTTCATTCGTATAATGGATCAGATGCTCTTTTTTTGGATTGATATGGATTGGATGCTCTGTTTTTTCAATTATATGCATTTTACGTAGTCCTGTGGAGGGGAGTTCATTCATATTATGTGAAGAATGTATAGTTCTCATTTTACTTTGATGTATGCGTAATGAGGCTTTTTGTGGATGATTTGATTATCAGTATATATATCAATGTGAATGTTCACATTTTGTTAATGTGGAATATGTGAAGAATGTGGGTGTTCTCATTTTAAATTGATGTTTTCTTAATGAGGCTCTGTGTGTGTGATATAATTTAGAGTGTATGTGTCAATGTAAATGTTGACATCTTGTTTATATTATGTGAAGATTGTTGATGTTCTCATTTTACTTTGATATTTGCTTAATGTTGACATCTTGTTAATATCAATGTGAATGTTCACATCTTCGTATTGTGAATTATGGATTTAGCACTTGAACTGTACACGTAGTCATCTATTTTTTGCACAATGTGAATTTTCATATCGATTTTGATTACTGTTCATTGTTGTGTTTTTGTGTTTTTACAGGAGATGGATACCTTTATGCTGTTGGTGTGTACATATGGTTGCAGTACAACTGTAATAAATGTTGCCCACACGATGTGTTATTCTCGTTTGGTGGAATGTTTATGTAAGAAATGGGATGAGTTGTCTGCTGGTTCTATTTCATTGTTTTGTAAACTACCTGAGATTAATAAGTGTGATTTGGACAATGAGAAAGAATTTCAGAACATGTTACTGCTTGTTAAACCAATAGGGGTACAACATGTAAAAGTTGTGGTTGAGTTGAAAAGTGATATTGGTCAGTCAAGTAGTTCTGGGTTGCTGCGTGTGGGGGTTGAGGAAGAAATTGATGCACTACGGAGATTTTACCACCATAAGGAGAAGGTGTTGTTGTCAGCCCCTTGGGCAAATGGTATTATGCATGTGGGGCAACGGTTTGTTGGAGGTGCACAAGAATTTCGTGACGTTTTATGTAGATATGCCATCCAATGTGGGTTTAAGTTTACATACGCGAAGAACGAGACAACAAGAGTTACTACTGTGTGTGCAATGCGGGAGGAGAGTGGCTGCTTGTGGGCTATACATTGTAGAGTACAACGAGCAAATGATTTTTTCTACATCAAGAGGTTTAGTGATTTGCATACTTGTGGTACGGATGCCCAAACATCGAAGAATCCGCGAGTTAGTTCGGATTTGGTGTCGAGTTCCATATCTGAAATTTTGAGGGACAAGCCGTTGACTCGGCCGTGTGAGGTGGTGACTATTTTGAAGAGGGATTATGGGCTAGATGTGAGTTACCATGTCGTATGGTTGGGTGTGAAGAAAGCAAAGGCTGGTATTCATGGAGATCACTCGTTATCGTTTGACCAGCTGCGGTGGTATTCGGATGCCTTGATGCGGTACAGTCCGGGGAGTTATGTCAATATTGACTATGATGCGAGTAGTCAACAGTTTTGTCACTTCTTTGTGTTATTCGCTGCGTGTATTTTTGGGTTCAATGCTTGTCGGCCTTTATTATTCCTCGATGGAACATTCCTCAAAGAAAAGTACAAAGGTTAGCTACTTGCGGCAACGGCGAAAGACAAAAACAATGGTTAGTAGTTTTTTTTAGCTGTCTATTCATGTCAATATTCACTCTAAGCAGCATAGTCAAGACAAAAGAGTGATTAGTAAATTATAAGTAATGTGAACATTGACATTAGTATGCACTGATGTGAATGTTCACATCTGTGTATGCTAATGACAGTAATGTGAACATTCACATTATTACACACTGATGTGAATGTTCACATCAGTGTATACTAATGTTAGTTGATCTATTAATGAACAGTACTGTGAATGTTAACATTGTCAGTGACTCAACAATCAACAATGAATTATTAATGGTTGTTAATGTGAATGTTCACATCGTTGATGTTTACGAACCTGAATCCAAAAATAACAATAATAAATAGGGCAATGTAGATATGAACATTCACATGACCTGTTTCGTTTATACGGTTTTCTATTCACTTTGGAATATGGTGAACAGTTGTATATTGGTGTTGTGTTGTAGGTCTGGAGTCAGGGTTTCCTAAATTTCCCCATTTAAAAATATTTAGGTGGCGACTCAGTATCTGGCAAAGCATTCCATGTTTGGCACTACTTTTTTTTTCAAAAATCTGTTTCTCAAAACGATTTGCCAGATTTGGACTCTTTGGTTCAGATTTAGAACCGTGACACAAATCGAGTCCGAACTGTAGCACGAGGCCCACGCGGGCGCGTCTACAGCTATGCCAAAGGTGTTCCCCTCGGCTCATCACGGTTATTGCTTACAACACTTGAAGAGCAATTTAAGAGACCGGATGAAAGGAATTGATAATGGATTCAGGGATCACCTAGTAAGGAGTTTGGGTGACTGTGCCTACGAGTTCATGCTGTGGTAGGGTTCCATGAAAAGTTTGCAAAATTAAAAGAGGAGGGTAAACAACGAGCTCATAATTTTTTCAAGGACTTAGCACTTGAGCACTGGGCAAATTCATACTTCAGGTAATAATAGATTCCTAAGGTGTTCCATTTGTGAAGTTTAGAATGGTAGCGATGTGAATTTTCAGTTTAGAATGGTAACAATCTTCGAATTGTGTTTCATGTTCAATGTAAATGATGTGAATGTTCACATTTGCTAATGATGACTGATGTGAATGTTCACATCCGTTGATTTGTCAAATAGTCATGCAATGTATTACAGATTTGAATGTTGACACGTGCCATATTTTGTTGTTGTTGTTAACACTCACATCTGTCTATCATTTAAGTTGACAACATAATAAACATATAATGTGAACATTCACATTATTATAAACTGGTAGCAGATGTGAACATTCACATTATTATACCCTGATGTGAATGTTCACATCAGTGTATACTAATGTCGGTACTGTGAATGTTCACATCTGTCAACGTGAATGGTCAGACCTGTTAAATTCCGTATTGTACAATGTTTGTGATATTGTGCAGGGGCATGCGTTATGGGGAGATGACATCCAATGTGGTGGAGTCATTTAATAACTGGATTAAAGAAGCACGTAATTTTCTTATCACTCAAATGGTGGACACAATTCGCACTCAGTTGATGCGGCAAATGTCTACACGGCGTGACCAAGCAAACAAATGGAATGAGCTTATTTGTCCGACATTCGAAACAAGGCTTATGGATTCGTTCAATGACAGCAGGTCTTGGCAAGTTAGCAAAGCCAACGAGGATGTGTTTGAAGTTCATTCGATACCATCTGTTACAGTTGATGTTGCGAGGCGTACATGTTCTTGCTTTAAATGGTAAATCAACGGATTCCCATGTGACCATGCTATTATTGCCATTCAGAAGAGCCGCTACAATCTCAATGATTGTGTAGAACATTACTTTCATGTAGAGACATATCGTGCAGCCTATTCAGGAGCCATATTCCCTATACCATCGGTGGAAAAGCCGCCTTTTGATTCCACGGACTTCACTATATACCCGCCAACTGTGAAAAGACCACCCGAAAGGCCGAAAAAGAATAGGATCCCATCAAGGGGTGAGAAACTGAAGCAAATAAGGTGCGAGAAATGTAATAAGTTGGGGAGCCATAATCGGAAATCATGTATAGAGCCGATATAGGATGTACCTTTTTTTATTTCAACATTGTATTTTACATTGGATTCTTATATTCATTTTTGAAATGAGATTGTGTTGTGTTGGCAAACATTGGGTTACAAAAGATTACGTTGCGTTGGCAAACATAATAATGCATTAGTATTTGATTTGTGTTTTATTTTCACTTCTTTAAGGTACCAATCTGACATTTATGTTGGTTGTGTTTTGGATGAATGCATGATGTTAACATTCACACTTGTGTAATATAATCACATTATGCGAATGTTCACATTGTTGAACTTTCAAACATTTTTGTGGTGGGAATGTTCACATTGTTGTTACTGTTAACAGTATCAAAGTAGATGACATGAATGTTTACATCAATGTAACCATTCACATCATCAACTCATAAGATATGAATATTCATGACATCATTGTTGCCATTCACATAATCAGAAGTTATGATGTGAATATTCACATCATCAAATTATAAGATGTGAATATTGACTTGTGTTAAGAAATATCATACTCACACCTGTCATATTGTGTTACATGAACACTTTAAGCAATATTCACATTCATGTAGTATGGTTTAAAACAGAAGAAAGTGTACGATCATTCTGTGATGTGAACATTCACATCATGTCATGTGTATCCAAAAAAAACAAATACAATCTCAATGTGCATGACCAATGCAAAATAGGCCTGAAAATGCATATACATATATTGACTGAAAAATATCTGTACAAGCAGTGATATAGACTTGATTTACAATTAAGCTAGTCTACTCCAATATGAAAAATCTATTGACACTAAATTGTCTTACATGTGGATAACAGATTTGGGTAACAGTGATAGGTGGACAACCCCCACCTATAGGTTTTCACATTGCACTGTCTTTCTGTGGTTCAGGAAAATGTGTACTAATGAGTCTCTTATTTGGCACCATTCATAGCGAGCTAGGCTGGCAACAATGTCTTCATAGTATACATGTGCCCTCATGATGTAATAAACTGCAGGCCCGCAATCTACCCAGAAAATGCAAACTTCTTGTTAGATTTTGAAATTTAGGTGGGTAATGGTTGTGGAACATGTGTAGAAATCGATTTTAAGCTTACGAATTTGATGTTTGTTGAGGACAGATGTCCACTGATATGATTGTTTTCGAAGTATTTTGGTTTGATAAGTTGGTCCATAATGGTGATGATGGTCCAATGTTGTGGACCAAAGTTGTGATGTAGTCCCTCTGCCAACAATGAAATTTCATATTAGGCACCAACCAACATAGGGCATACGTCCAAGTTCAAATATTACACATCACAACAAGTATTATTTTTGTCAGCCACTTACCAGTATTTGTGCTTTGTCAATATGTGGGTCATGTATGCCTTCTCTTGGGCGCAGTGAGTTATAATGCCTCCATACATTCTCTTTCACGTCGTACACAACAATTGTCCAATGGAAGTTGTCGTATATTGGGAAGATTAAGAATCTCTGGCCTCGATACTCCTTGATGTGTACATCAATCAGTTTATTCCTCTTGTGGGGGGGGTACTCTTGCATGATTTTCTGCACACAAAGGGCATACAATGATGTACCAAGTATTTATATCAATGTTTGATGTTATTGATGTGAATGTTCACATCTGCTAATGGGGAGTCATGTTACTGATGTGAATGTTCACATTCTGTTAATGTGAGTGATACTACTGATGTGAATGTTCACATTTCGTAATGGTGAGTGATACTACTGATGTAAATGTTGACATCTGTTAATGTCAGTGATATTACTGATGTGAATGTTCACATCTGTTAATGTCAGTGCTATTACTGATGTGAATGTTCCTATTTGCTAATGGTGAGTGATGTTACTGATGTGAATGTTTACATCTGTTAATGTGAGTGATACTACTAATGTGAATATTCACATCTGTTAATGTGAGTTATATTACTGATGTGAATGTTCACATGTGTGTATCATTTAAGTTTAACAACATAATAAGCATATAATCTTCAATGCGAATGATGTTAATGTTCACATCTGTCAATGTGAATCTTCTCAAAGGTCATTTTATGTTGTTGTTAACATTCACATCTGCCTATTATTTAAGTTAACAATATAAGCATATAATGCTGAGATGAACATTCACATCTATTGAAACATAATCAAAATTAAAGTCTAGTGGTTACCAAACATGTGCTTGTAAAGATGAATGATGAATCCTCCAAACTTGGTGTAGCAACCCTCACCTTACTCTTGTCATACTTGCATACATTCATGCATGATCTTGTCTTGTTATGTTGTTTTGCAAGTTTTGCCTTGCCTTGTTTTGTTTAAGTATTGCTTGCATGATTTTGGTTCCTTGCTTGGTGTGTAGCCGAGGTAATCTTGAGCCTAGTTCACCTCTGAACCTTTATACTTAAAACCGTTTTGGAACCATTTGGTTGATCCCACCTCCACCTCGGGCTTGTTGCCGAGATGTTTTGCACTTAGCGATCCTTGTCCATTGGGCAGGTATGGCCTAGACCGAGGTGTGGCACACCCCGGCCAAGGTGTGGCACAGCTTAGTCAAGTGTCGTCCTCCCTAGCCGATGTCTTTGTTTCCCTGTTGCCGAAGCTTTAACTTTAGCCGATGTCACTACTTGCCGATGTGTCTTGCCCTAGCTTGCTGCATACGCCTTGTAATAGACTTGTCTTATCAATCAGTCACCTTTTGGGGTTGAACCAACCTGGAAGCGCCACGTGTCCGAGCTGAAGGTTAAGTCAGCCGGCAGGCCTGTGAATATATCATTCTTTTGTATCATTTTGTGTAAGGCTTTGTTCTTGAAGAGAGAGAAACTCTAGAAGAGGAAGAAGGAGTTTTAGAGTGAGAGAGTAGGGTTCCGAGTTGATCTTTGGAGTTTGAGCCGTTAGATTCGAGCTTTGAGGTAAGAATCCTCACCTACTCTGGTTGTTGTTGTTGATTATCTAGCTACATTGCATGATCGAATTTGTTTTGCGTGTCATGCATCGATTTGAAGTTGGTTTCGGAAGAGAAAGATAATATTCATGTGTTCTTGAAGAAAAGTCTCGCTTTGATCCGAAAGTTTGAAATAAGAATCACGCTTTTGTGTTTGTTCTTGCATGATCTTCTTGTACGGGTACCCAGGTCCATGTTTTGAACTCATGGCATGAAATCTCAGATTTTTGTAACAAGTTATGATCTTGCATTCATCTTCTTCATGATCATGTTCATCATGTTCTTCATGTTCTTCAAAGGGAAACCCAGGTTTTCCCGACTTTGCTTTTGAATGAGGCCATCGGGACCACACCTCGGCAAGGAGGTGTAGGACCTCGGCAAAGACCTGGTTGGTACTCAGTGTGTTTTCATGAGACGGAAGCAGTGTTTAAACTCCCAGCATGTTTTGCTTTGTTATTGACTTGGATTTGATGAGAATGCCGGGATCATTTGCATGCATGTAAAGCTTGTTTTGAGAATATGATTGCCATGTGATTGTAGGTCCTTGATCTTTGCTTTGAGCCTACATCCAAGGAGATCTATGTGAGTGGTATTTTTAATAAAGCTATGTTATACTGTTTTGATAAATCTTGCTTGCTTTGTTTTGACGAAAGTATTTGTTAAGCATGAATGAATAGCCCTGTTTTGATGTATCAAGTATAAGCTTTATTTTGATGTCACCCTTGAAAAGTCCCTTGTACTGGAGGACTCTAAACTTTCGCAGTACCAAGTATACAAGTCCCTTGTGCTGAAAGACTCTAAACTTTCGCAGCACTAAGTACAAAAGGATACGGTCCTTTCTTTGAAAGACTATTATGTTAAAGCGGGCTACGGGCCTAAGTAACACCAAGCCAACGTGTTAAAAAGAGCTACGGGCATAAGTAACACAAGTCCCTTGTGCTGGAGGACTATAAACTTTCGCAGTACCTCTGACTAATCGATTACGGATCGTACAATCTTTGTTTTACCGCTGACGGTTTACCACGCGGATTTGTTTGTTCGGAAAGCTTGATTTGTGTTTCGCCGATGCCAGTAAGCATCCCTTGAGACTTGTAAGATTTGATAGATGAATACGGTTCATCTCTTGTTTTGATACAGTTTTGATGTATTTTGCTCTGAAAGGATCTCGGCTAATATTCGTATGATCTTGGCATGTTTTGTTTGGAAAAGACTTCGGCTATATTCATGCAAAACCTTTATTACTAGTACCATTCACTGAGTATCCAAGCTCACCCTCTCTATATATATGTAGGTGATGAGCAGGACGGCGGCGACGCCTAGATGTGTTTTGCAAAGCTTGTTTTGGATTCTTATCATGTCGGCTTGACTTGTTCTATGTCGGAAAATTTGTATTTACGTCGGCAAATCTTGAAGATTATGCTTCTTTGGCTTGTAATCATTGTATTTGTATATGTCGACTTTAGAAGCCTTTTGATCAAGATTCTGATATGTATTTCGTTATTATTAGCCGATGTGAAACTATGTCATGTATGTCTTTACATTTGATCTATGCACAGCTCTTATGGACCACTTGTATTTTGATTTATTGCTTCCGCATTTGTGAGCCCCATCTATATTATACTCTGATTGTGTTTAATTTTGAAAGTTGGCCTTCGGTAATTTCGGATTACTGGCCATCACGGCACCAAACTACTAGGGGCGGTTTGGGGTCGTGACACTTGGGTTGACTAGCCCGTGCAGTTCAAGTACAATTTCACCGTAAGCATCTATCACCTGCAGAACCAGAGGGGTGGCAGTACATTATTTGCAGTGTTTTTACTATGTGTGTGTGCGCGTGTGTTTTGTACACATTTACAGTTGTCATACGTTGTTGGTTATTGATTCTTCCTTGATGATGTGTATGATGTCATCAAAATTCACATCTTTAGTCTTTGAGTCCCCTCGCCACACTAGCAACCTGTGCATTGTGATTACAGAAAACATTAATGTCAACATTGCACATTTATGAAATGATCTAATTTATTAAGTATGTATGTGAACTGAACATGAGCAAAAAAAAAAAAACAGTTGGGGATATGTAAGATCACTTACTCATCACCGCCGTTCTTGTGCAAATTTTGAACTTTTTGCTTATTGAGTTTGTTCATGTTAGCCCCAGATCTTCAGTTTGTTGTTCAAGGTTAACTTCTTGGACTTTGTTGGCTGCTTTTTTGGTGGTTGCTTGTCTAAATCTTGTGCAATTTGGACTACATGTGATTTCTGTTGGGCTCCCTCTTTCTCTTTCTTCTGACCACGCAGGTTGGGGTATTCGAACTCGTCCAACCTGTGTTCTTTCCTTACCTTCTGCTTTATGCGCTTTACCCTTGATGGGGGCCTGATAATGTGTTCCAATGCTGCAGTGGGATGCTTGTTAAGGCTGTCATGAGCCTTTTGTGCTTTAACTTGAGTGATGATGTGGACGGACTGATCGTCAAAAAGGTCTTGAAGTATTGTTTTTTCACATTCCAAGTTGATGACCAACTTTGTCAGTCGCTGAATTTCTGTATCTTTCCACTCCATGCAAGTCTTCATGTCCATGTCCACATTGGATGGGCCCGATTGGTCAAATAGTTTGGCTTCAAGGGCAGCAATCACCCTTGCCCTCAACTCCCATGATTCTTCCAACTGTTTGTATTTCGCTTCCCATTGCCGTACAAGACCCCAAGCTTTTTGGTTTTCTTTTATGAGTACTTCCACAATGTCGGGCTCAATTGGTTGTGCTATGATAATTCCTTTCTCAGCATTGGGGGTGCTACAGCTGGGGTTGATATAATGTCCAACATCATTCAGGTCCATTGCATCGACATCAAATGCATCTCTGTCATCACTGCGTTGACTGTCTTTGCTTTGATCCTCATTGCTTTCATCTTTCTTTGCTACTGCACTTGACAAAATCTCAGGTTTGGGCTCCACATTCAATTTTGTATGACAGTACATCTTCATTTCAGTTGGTGATACCATTAGCTCGCCGCCATATACCAGCATTTAGAGACAGTATGTTAGTTAGATAGTTCCTCGTCTCACTATGTAAATAGGCATAATATATTTGGTTGTACTTCTACCTCATTTAAACCCAGCTTAGCCAAAGATATGGACTTCATGTTGCTATGTAAGGCTGTGAGGTCCCACTTTACGCATCGCGGAATGGCATTGGAGTTGCGGGGTTGTAAGATTGTTGTATGCTCACACAGCCAGTACTGAAACAAATAACAAATATTAGTATTTTGAATGTTCACATCAATTAACACTGATATGAATGTTTACACCACTGGGCAGTAATGTGAATGTTCACATCCGTTAATGTGAATGTTCACATCTGCTAATGGGGAGTCATGTTACTGATATGAATGTTCACGTTTCCTAATGGTGAGTGATACTACTGATGTGAATGTTCACATTGTTAATGTGAGTGATATTACTGATGTGAATGTTCACAACTGTTAA
>NW_021037776.1:0-16152 GCF_004153795.1 Camellia sinensis | reverse complement strand
GCCGTTTAAAATTCTTGAAAGCAGTTAAACTCCCAGTTGGCTACAAACTTGCTTTGCCACCAGAACTAAGCCAAGTCCACATATGTTTCATGTTCCATGTTAAGGAAAGTATATTCGGGATCCATTTGCATGTGATTGATCATTCTGGGGATCATGTCAAGAAAAAATTTAGGCTACGAGGAGAAGCCCGATTGAGAATTATCAATATACAGCCCTGAAACAGTTTGAGAAACAATGTCGATACCAATGGGTGAAGGTTGAATGGAGGAGCTTATTGGCAAAGATGCTACATTGGGAAATGGAAGAAGAAATGAAATCCGGACATCCAGAGTTATTTTGTTGAGCAAGGTAACTCAAGTTTGGGACCAAACTTCTTTAAGGAGGGGAGGATGTAGCAACCATTTAGCTTTACTCTAGTCATGCTTGTATGTATTTTACATGATCTTGTCTATGTTAAATTGCATTGCAACCTTGATTTGTTTCGCATAAGTGTTGCTTTGCATGTTTTGTTTCTTTGCTTTGCGTGTGAGTTTTAGCCGAGGTCATCTAAGCTAGGTTACACCTTTGAACTTCTTTACCTGACCATCTTGGAACCACCTTGGTGACCTCCACCCTCACCCTGAGTGTGGCCGAGATGTCATTATTCTAGGTCGAGGTGTTTCATCACCAGGCCGAGATGTGTATTATCTAGCCGAGATGTTATCCTTTAGATAATTTAGATCTTTGAACCTTGCACCTAGTGATTCTTGTTCCTGGACTGGTTACTTTAGACCGAGGTGTGCCAGCTAGGCCGAGGTGTGGCACAGCTTAGGCCAAGTTTATCCCTTCCTGGCCAGATTCATTAAACCTACTTGCCGAAGCCTTGTCCTAATCCGAGATCATTACCGCCGCGGAGTGCCGCATGTACCTTACTTGTTGTATTACCACTTTTGCCATTCTCTTGTCTTGTCATTCTGATCACCTTTTTTGAGGAGATCCAATCGCGTGATGCCACCATGTCCCAGCAAGTGGGTTAAGTCTGCTGGCAGTAGAAAAACCCACCATCATTTGTCATTATCTTTGCCTTTTGGAGAGAGAGAAGCTCTAAGAAGAGGAAGAGGAGTTCTTGAGAGAAGAAGTAGATTTCCAAGCTTGATCTTTAGAGTTTGAGCCGTTCAATCTGCTGTTTTGAGGTTAAGAATCTTGATTTACTCTTGTTATTCTTTTCATGTTGATCCGATTGATTGCATGATCTAGAATGATTTCATGAAACCATGCATTGATTTAAAGTTTTGTTTTTGAAAAGAAATGATGCTCTTGTGTTTATGAGGTAAAACCATGGTCTTATGCATCCGGAAAACTTGTAACAAGTTCCATGTTTGTGTTTGTTTCCATGAATCTTCAAGTCATGGGTACCCAGGTCCATGTTTTCCAAACTTCATCTCCATGAAAACCAGATTTCGAATGAAGAAGTTATGATTTTACATTTCATTGTCTTGTTCATTTATGTTCTTCAAAGAGGGAAACCCAGATTTTTCCAGAACTTCATTTCTTTGAATGTGGTCGTCGGAACCACACTCGACTAAGAGGTGTGGACCTCGGCATAGACCTGGTTAGATACCCAAACTGTTTTCCTGAGATGGGAAGGCGGTGTTGTAAATCCGAGCATGTGTTGCTGTTGACTTATTTTGTAAGAAATGCCGAGATCCTTTCCTGTCATGTAAAGCTTGTTTTAGGAATGCATTTGGTACCCATTTTGAGATCTCTTCTTGCCTCTTAAAGTGCATTCAATGGGATTTATATTGTGCTTTAGGCCTTGGATCCTTGCTTGTAATTCTTACCACCCAAAGAAACTATGTGAGTGGTTATTTTTAATAAAGTTATGGTTATAAAGTTTTGATAAAAAGCCTTGTTTTGCTTTGTTTTAGAAAAGGTATTTATTAAGCATGAATGATTAACCCCTATTTTTGTGTATCAAGGTTTAGCCTTGTTTTGGATGACCCTTGACAGTCCGTATGTGCTAGGGGACTCTTAAAACCTTTGTGCACAAATTCGTACAGCTTTAAGGGACTTCTAAACCTTTGAGCACAAGTCCTTACGTGCTATTTGACTCAAGCTTTGTAGAACCTTTTTACATCCCTTGTATTATGATGCTAGTTAGCACCCTTGATGCTTGAAAGATTTTGATAGTTGAACTTGGTTCATCCTATTGACTTTGTACTAGTTATGCTATGTATTGTCTTGAATGCGAAATCTTGTATATCATTTCATGCAAACCTTTATTTGTCTAATATCATTCACTGAGTATCAAGGCTCACCCTCTTATATATATATATTATATGTAGCTGACGAGCAGGAAGGGCGCGGTGACGCCTAGATATGTTTGCGTGAATGTTTGGATTCATACTTTGCTAGGCATCTTGAAGACTATGCTTCTTAGCTTTGTAATTTCATGTATTTTGTATATGTCGGGCTTTGAGAAGCCTTTGATCAAGATGTAATCATGTGCTTATTTTGTTTGTATTCAAGTTGTAAGGACTATGTTAATTGCTATTGTCATTTCATTTAATCTATGCACAGCTCTTATGGACTAATTAGAATTTTAAATTATTGCTTCCGCAACATGTAACCCTATATGTATTTACTCTGATTTGTGTGTGGATCTTTGTAGTTGGCCATTGGTAATTCTCGGATTTACTGGGGCCATTCCATGGCACCATTCTACTAGGGACGGAATGGGGTTCGCTGACAGATGAGCTCTTACCTAAAAGTTCTTTGAAGTGGACAAAAAGAGAGTTTTTTTTTTGTAGTATACCAGTCTTCTAATGAATGGTAAGATATACCTATTCAGTTTAACTTAGAATAGGTGCAAATGTTATGAATTTATAATTTTTATATTTAATTATGTAGATAGTTTTTTGATAAATCCTTAAGCAAATTTAAATGTGATAGTGGATTGTATGCAGGAGCATTCTTTTTTTTTTTTTTTTTTTTTTGCTTTATTTTTAAATGTGACATTCCTTCATTTATATAATAGGAATATCATTGCTTTGTTCTATTTGTGTCAAAATTGCAATATGAAATTTTTAAATTTTATGTACAAGTCTTAATTGTTTATTTTTTATATTTATTTTTTTTATGAGAAAACACAGATTTAATATATTATACAATCTAACAATAACTGATCTAACAAAATAAATCTGAGTACATAAATATAAAAAGAAATCCTAAATGGAGAAAAAGAACCTTTCACGCAGAAAAGATACGAGTCTTCCACATTAGGGTGAGTAAAAAAAAAACTCCACGTTTAGATGAAACCTCAAGCCGTTGTTTTATATGATAAAAATAGTGAACAAAATGAGAAAATAAACAATAATAAACAAATTAGAAAGAAAAATAAAAAATTGGAGAAAATATTAAATTGAAGTTAATGTTTAGTGGTGTTGAAGTAATGTTTCACCACTAGAGTTCCTCTACCTTGGAAAATATAAACTTGAACAAAATGAGATGGCTTGATTTTTATAGGAAAATGTTACTTATGATATAAATGTCACTTATAGGAAAATATCATAATTTGTCTTTTTGAACTCCATCATCCTTCTTCTGCCACCAAGTGTCTGCCTAAACAAATTCAAATACCAACACAAATAATAGCAAGTTATTTAAAAAATCAATCAACACTGAACATATTACCAAAAACAAAGAAGAGAACATGGGACAAAAGAAAATTTACACTTACCGTGCAACAAGAGCATGATGTTAATGGTATAAAATTAATGAAAAAGCAAGAAACACAGAGTTGCCATAGACAATTATGTCAAAAACAACCAACTTTCTTTAGTGTTGTAAGCTTTTTTCTTAAAAAGCTAAAAAATCAAACATAATAATTATTTTTACTCATATTTAATTAAAAAAAAATCAATAATGATTGTTGGATTACAATTTGCTGATTACTTAAATTAAAGTTCTTGCCTCACATAGTAATGTAATTGCAATTGCATTGAGTAAAATTCATATAATTCTTTTAGAAGTAAATCCTTATATAAGTATATTGTTGATATTTTATGTTTTTTTGTTTCATTTGAAGCAAGTCATGGAGACTGTTCCATTATCTTCTATTGGGGGGGGGGGGAACATAATTTGGGATCCACGATTGAAGGTGTGTCATATGATGCTGAGCCGACACTACATACAAATGAGATAAAGATCACACTTTTTTTGTGTGATGTATGTTTTTTTTAATCACACCTTTTAAGTTTTTATTAAAGTGTGGTCTTTTGGGGAGTGTTGATTAAAAGGGTCATTTTTAATCACCACTTTTAAGGTCATTAAAAAATGCTTTCATTCACATATTTTAGTGTGATTAAATAATATTTAGACCACATCTTTTAAGAGTGATTAAAATATTTAGATTCACACCTTTAAGTTGTGATTAATAAAATTTAGATCACATACTTTTAAGTGTGATTAATAAAATTTAGATCAACATCTTTTTAAGTGTGATTAAAAACATTTAGACACACCTTTTAAGTGGATTAAAAACAATTTAGATAGTGTGATTAATAATATTTAGATCACATCTTTTAAGTGTGATTAATAACTAATATTAAACTTGTGCTAAAAAAAGAATTCGACATATTTTGAGAATAATAATATTTATTTTGTAACACGCATTTTGAAGAATTAAATACACACTATAATACTATATTTTTGATCACACCATATAATAATGGGAATAAACGTCATATATTTCATAAATGAAGTTAAATATTCAAAAGTATATACAAAGAAATTAATAAAAAGTTTTTTAACTGATGATTTACATTTATTAAAAAATAAAAAAAACTTGAAAAAACTAAATTCTGGAATTCTTTGCCATATTTGCTACTCTCCAAGAAATTTTTCTACCTGCAAAAATAAAAAAAAAACAAATTAATCAGGAAACTTCTAGAAGCATAGAAAAACTTCCATTTTTGTAGAGACTGTTTCTTATTCTTCAAAAGGCAAATCGAAATTTTCTCATGACACTAATCTTTACATCCCCTGCATCAATAGAAATAAATTAACAACATTTGTTATACTAGTATAAAATGTATTGTAATTACCATATATTAAATATACATATACATTTATTGGAGCATGAATGAACAGGTATATAAAAACATATTAGTAAATCATTAAGCTTGAAAAAGATTTTGTCAAAAATCATTTATAGCTGACACATCAACAGAGAAAGTAAACTAAACTAAATCCCAACAAAATTAAATCTCAAATCAAGTAGAGAAAAGAAAGCAACTTAATATACAAGTCAAGATGGGTCACTCAAAGACTAAACAAATGAAACAATCCCCCACAGTTCTAATATTTGAGTGTTGATATTCCACCAAGATTTTTAACAATTATGTGGCATGTGTATCTGTTTTTCAGATAAGAAAAAATATAAATAAAAGAGTGGATTAGAAAGAGAAGAAAGAATGAAATGATTGAAAGAGAAAAGAAGAAGAAAGAGCACAAAAGAGACAAGTTTATAGGAGGGAAAGCCTGGATAGTTATGGGAAATTATTAAATTAAATTAGGGGGGGAAAGGGTTGAAAAGCAATTACGCAAAAATATTGAGATTTGCAAGTCACTTTTGTTCGGCTTTACGATTCTAGGAATTTTATATACAAAAAAATGACAAAGTATTTTATAATTGTAGACAAAAATTAATCTAACTAATTGGTTAAAGCTTGTCAATTTCATAGTCTAGATTAGTTATTGAATCTCTACTAATACTAATATTCTTATTTTCTCATACAAAAATTTAAAAAATAATTGGAACAATTATGTCCTTCTATATTCTTATTTTTACATTTGAATTATTTGAATAAAATTTTAGCTAACAGTGGGCCATACACGTTAGCAAAGACTATAATTTTTTTTTTGAAAAACACAGAGCAATTTCCACTAATTTTTTTTGAAACATTTTGAAATTTTAAATAAATAAAAAAATTAACTTTTTTAACCATTTTCCAAAGTACTTTTAAGATTGCATTACCATTATTATTCTAATTTTTTATTTGTGAATTCATTTTCTTTGGTTAATAAATCTTGGCATAATTTAATCATTGAAACTTCAACCCAGTAACAGGTGAACACTAATTAAACACACATTGATCTAGTGGATTAACCAAAGAAAATGATTCACAAATAAAAAATATAGAATAATATGTAATGGACAATCTTAAAGTTACTTTGGAAAATTGGTTTAAAAAATCGTTAATTTTTTATTTATTTAAATTCAAAATGTTTCAAAAAACATTGGTGAGAAATTGCTCTGTGTTTTTCAAAAAAAACATTATATCTTTTTGCTACTGTATAAGGGCACTTGTAGCTAAAATTTTATTCAAATAATAAATGTTAAAAATAAGCTATAGAAAGTGACATAATTGTTCATTATTTTTTAATATTTTTGTATGAGAAATAAGAATTAGTATTTAGTAAGATTCAAATACATAATCTAGACTATGAAATTGACAAGCTATTAAACCCCAATTTTAGTTAGATTAATTTTTGTCTACAATTATTAAAATACCTGTCATTTTTTTGTTATATAAAATTCCTAGAATTCGAAAGCCGAACCAAAGTGACTTTGCCAAATCTCATTATTTTTGCAATTGCTTTCAACCCTTTTCCCCCCTAATTTATTTATAATTTCCCTAAACTATTCCAGGCTTTCCCTCCTATAAACTGTTCTCTTTTGTGCTCTTTCTTATTCTCTTTCTCTTTTCAGTCACCTCTCTCATCTCTTTCTTTCTCTTTCTATCACTCTATCTATATTTTCTTATCTGGAAAACAGATACCACATGCAATAATTGTTAAAATCTTTGCGTGAATTTATTCACACTCAAATATGAGAACTGTGGGGGATTGTTTTCATTTGTTTAGTCTTTATTGGAGTTACCCATCTTTACTTTGGTATATTAATTGCTTTTCTTTCTCTACCTTGATTGAGATTTTAATTTTTGTTGGGATTTAGTTTAGTTTACTTTCTCTGTTTTGATAGTGTCACTATAATAATTTTTTGACAAAATCTTTTATCAAGGGCTATGATTTACTAATATGTGTTATATATTACTGTTCAATTCATGCTCCATATTAATATGTTCATATTAATATATATGGTAATTTACAAACATTTTATACAGTAATAATCAAAATTTGTTATCTTATTTCTATTGATGCAGGGGATGAAGAGTTAGTGTCATGAAGAAAGTTCGATTTTGCCTTTTGTTAAGATAAGAACAGTCTCTTACAAAAATGAGGAAGTTTTTTCATTATAGCTTCTAAGAAGTTTCTGAAAATTAATTTGTTTATTTTTTCAGGTTAGAAATTTCTGCGAGAGAGCAAAATATGGTCAAGAATTCCAGAATTTAGTTTTTTCAAGTTTTTTTTATTTTTAATATATTGTCATCACCAGTTAAAAACTTTTTTAATTTTCTTTGTATCATTACTTTTGAATATTTAACTTTCATTTATGAATATATATGACTTTTATTCCATTAATTTATATGGTTGTTGAATTCAAAATATAGTATATACGTGTGTATTATATCTTCAAATGCGTGTACAAAAATATATTGATTATTTCTTCAAATATGTCGAATTTCTTTTTTTATCACAAGTTTTATTAGCTTATTAAATCACACTTAAAAGTGTGATCCTAAATATTATTAATCAACACTATCTAATTTTTTTTAATCACACTTAAAAGGTGTGATCTAAATGTTTTTATCACTATTTAAAAAGATTGTGATCTAAATTTTATTAATCACACTTAAAAGATGGATTCCTAAATTTTATTAACACACTTAAAAGGTGTGTGTTAAATATTTTAATCACACTTAAAAGATGTGACTAATATTTTAATCACACTTAAATATGTGATTGAAAGGCATTTTTTTAATGACACTAAAAAGTGTGATAAAAATGACCCTTTTAATCACACTCCAAAAGACCACACTTTAATAAAACTTAAAAGGTGTGAATTAAAAAACATCACATCACACAAAAAAAGTTGTGATCTTTATCTGCATTTGTAGTGTGTTCGGCTCAGCATCATATGACACACCATTTCATCGGGATCCCAAATTATGTTTCCCCCCCCCCCCATAGAGATAATTGGAACAGTCTCCATGTACTTGGCTTCAATGAAACAAAAAAAAAAAACATTAAAATATCAACATTATACTTATATACGGATTTTACTTCTAAAAGAATTATTATGAATTTTTAACTATGCAATTGCAATTACAATACTGTGAGGCAAGAACTTTATTTAAGAATCAGCAATTGTAATTTCCAACAATCATTATTTGATTTTTTTTAATTAAAAATATGAAGTTTAAAATAAATTATTCTATGTTTTTGGATTTTAGGCTTTTTAAGAAAAAGCTTACAACACATAGAATGTATGGTTTGTTTTGACATAATTGTCTATGAGAACTCTGTGTTCTGTTTCTTCATATATATTCATTACCATTAACATCAATGCTCTTTGTGCACGGTAAGTGTAATTTTTCTTTTTCCATGTTCTTTCTTCTTTGTTGTAATTATTTCAGTGTGTGATTTTGATTTTTTTAAAAATTAACTTGCTATTATTTTGTTGTGGGTTAATTTTGAATTTGTTTAGGCAGACACTTGGTGGAAGAGAAGTTGTGGAGTCAAAAGGACCAATTATATATTTTTCCTTATTAAGTGACATTTTATATTCATAAGTAACATTTTCCTACTAAAAATCAAGCCATTACTCATTTTTGTCCAAATTTATATTCCAGGGTAGAAGGAAACTCTAGTGGTGATAACATTACTTCAACACACTAACATTACTTTCAATTTTTATTTCTCCAATTTTTATTTTTCTTTCTATTTGTTTATTATTGTATTATTTCTTCATTTTTGATTCACTTATTTTTATTCATATAAAACACGGCTGATCGGTTCATCTAAACGTGGAGTTTTTTTTACTCCCTTATGTGGAGACGTATCTTATTTCTGCGTGAAGGTTCTTTCTTCTCCATTAGGATTTCTATTTATATTTGTACTCAGATTTTATTTTGTTAGATCAGCTTATTGTATAGATGTATAATATATTAAATCTTGTTGTTTTCTCATAAAAAAAAAAATAAAATATAAAAATAAACAATTAAGGACTGTACTAAAATTTAAATTTCATATTGCAAATTTTGACACAAATAGACAAGCAATGTATTCATTATATAAATGAAGATGTCACATTTAAAAATAAAGCAAAAAAAAAAAAAAAAAAAAAAAAAAGAATGCTCCCTGCATAACAATCACATCACATTTAATATTTGGCTTAAGGAATTTATCAAAAACATCTACAAATTTAAATATAAATTATAAATTTCATAACATTTGCAACCTACTTCTAGTTACTGAACTTAGGTATATTTTACATCATTAGAAAACTGTTTACTACCAAAAAAAAAAAAACACTCTTTTTGTCCACTTCAAGAACTTTTATGGTAGAGCTCATCTGTCACGACCCCATTCCGTCCCTAGTAGAATTGGTGCCATGAATGGCCAGGTAATCCGAGATTCCAAAGGCCAAACTTCAAAGATCCACACACATCAGAGTATACATATAGGGCTTAATGTGCGGAAAAAGCAATAAATTATAAATCTAATTAGTCCATTAAGAGCTGTGCATAGATTAAATGAAATGACATACATTTTTAACATAGTCTTTACAACTTGAATACAAACAAAAATAAGCACATAGATACATTCTTGATCAAAAGGCTTTCTCAAGCCGACATATACAAAATACATTGAAATACAAAGCTGAAGAAGCATAGTCTTTCAAGATGCTAGCAAAAGTATGAATCCAAACATCACGCAAAACATATCTAGGCGTCACCGCCTTCCTGCTCGTCAGCTACATATATATATATATATATATAGAGGGTGAGCTTGGATACTCAGTGAATGATATTAGAAATAAAGGTTTGCATGAATGATATACAAGATTTCCATCAAGACAATACATAGCATAACTAGTACAAAGTCAAAGAATGAACCAAGTTCAACTATCAAATCTTTCAAGCATCAAGGGGTGCTTACTAGCATCAATAATACAAGGGATGACATTAAACAAAGGTGCTACAAAAGCTTAGAGTCCTCTAGCACGTAAGGACTTGTGCTACAAAGGTTTAGAGTCCCCTAGCACGTACGGACTTTTCAAGAATGCCATCAAAATAAACATAATACCTAGTACAAAACTTATGGATAATCATTCATGCTAAATCAAATACTTTTATCAAAACAAGGCAAAGCAAAGCTTTTTCAAAACGTTGCAATATAGCTTTATTAAAAATACCACTCACATAGCTCTTCGAGTGTAGGGCTTAAGGTAAGAATCCAAGACCTACAATCACATAACAAGGTCTACTGAATGCATCACAAGGAGACAAGAATGCTCAAAGATGGCTATGCAATGCATTCTCAAAACAAGCTTTACATGAATGCAAATGATCCTGGCATTCTTCCCCAAAAATCAAGTCAAGACAAAGAAAAACAAGCTAGGATTAAGACACTGTTTTCCATCTCGGGAAAACACGCTGGGGGAAAACATGTTGGGTACTAACCAGGTCTAGGCCGAGGTCCCACACCCCTTGGCCGAGGTGTGTTCCCAACGACCACCTTCAAAGAAATGAAGTCTAGGAAAATCTGAGTTTCCCTCTAGAAGGACATGAAGAACAAGAACATGAAATGCTAAAATCATAACTTCTTCATTCGAAATCTGAGTTTTCATGAGATGAGTTTGAAAACATGGACCTGGGTACCCATACTTGAAGATTTCATGGAAACAAACACAAAACATGGAACTTGTTACAAGTTTTCGGATCAAAACATGGTTTTACCTCAAGAACACAAGAGCATCATTTTCTCTTTCAAAAACAAACTTTAAATCAATGCATGGTTCATGAATCATGCTAGATCATGCAATGCAATCGGATCAACATAAAGAATAACAAGAGTAAATCAAGATTCTAACCTCAAAACACAGATTGAATGGGTCAAACTCTAAAGATCAAGCTTGGAAATCTACTTCTCTCTCAAGAACTCCTCTTCCTCTTCTTAGAGCTTCTCTCTCTTCAAAGGCAAAGATATGACAAATGATGTGGGTTTCTCTACTGCCAGCAGACTTAACCCTCTGCTGGGACATGTGGCATCACCGGATTGGATCTCCTCAAAAAGGTGACAGAATGACAAGACAAGAGAATGGCAAAGTGTATACAACAAGTAAGGTGACATGGGCACTCCGGCAGGTAATGATCTCGGATTAGGACAAGGCTTCGGCAAGTAAGTTTAATGATCTTGGCTAGGAAGGATAACGCTTGGCCTAGCTGTGCCACACCTCGGCCTAGCTGTGCCACACCTCGGTCTAGGTCATACCAGTCCAGGAACAAGATCACTAGGTGCAAGGTTCAAAGATCTAAATTATCTAAAGGATAACATCTCGGCCTAGATAATACACATCTCGGCCTTGGTGATGAACACCTCGACCTAGATAATGACATCTCGGCCAACACGTCAGGGTGAGGGTGGAGGTCAACCAAGGTGGTTCCAAGATGGTCTAGGTATAAGAAGTTCAAAGGTGTAACCTAGGCTTTAGATGACCTCGGCTAAACTCACACCAAGCAAGAAACAAAACATGCAAGCAACACTTATGCGAAACAAATCAAGGTTTGCAATGCAATTTAACAAGACAAGATCATGTAAATACATACAAGCATGACTAGAGTAAAGTAATGGTTGCTACATCCTCCCCTCCTTAAAGAAATTTGGTCCCCAAACTTGAGTTACCTTGCCCCACAAATAACTCTGGATGTCGGATTTTCATTTCTTCTTCCATTTCCCATGTAGCATCCTTGCCATAATGCTCCTTACATTCAACCTTCACCATTGGTATCGACTTGTTTCTCAACTGTTTCACTTGTCTATTGATAATTCTCATCGGCTTCTCCTCGTAGCCTAAATTTTCATTGACCATGATCCCAGAATGATCAATCACATGCAATGGATCCCGAATATACTTCCTTAACATGGAAACATGAAACATATTGTGGACTTGGCTTAGTTCTGGTGGCAAAGCAAGTTTGTAGGCAACTGGGTTAACTCTTTCAAGAATTTTAAACGGCCCAACGTAACGAGGTGCCAACTTACCTTTCTTCCCAAATCTTGAAACTCCTTTCATCGGCGAAATCTTCAAGATTACATGATCCCCAACTTCAAATTCTAACTCTCTTCTCCTCTGGTCGGCGTAACTCTTCTGTCGACTCTGAGCAGTCCTAATTCTTTGTCGGATAAGTTTAATATTCTCAGTTGTCACTTGAATCAATTCGGGACCGATTAAAGCTTTGTCTCCTACTTCGGTCCAACATATCGGCGATCTGCACTTTCTTCCATACAGAGCTTCATACGGCGCCATGCCAATGCTAGCTTGATAACTGTTGTTGTTGTAGGCGAATTCCACCAACGGCAAGTGCACTTCTCAACTTCCCTTGAAGTCTAATACACATAGTCTAAGCATATCTTCAAGCGTCTGAATTGTTCTTTCTGTTTTCCCATCGGTCTGGAGATGAAAAGCTGTGCTAAATCTCAACTCTGTTCCCAAAGCTCCTTGTAGACTTTGCCAAAATCTAGAAACAAACTTCAAATCTCGGTCAGACACAATGGACATCGGCACTCCATGAAGTCTAACAATCTCATTCATATACAACAAAGCGAGTTGGTTAGCATTAAAGGTAGTCTTAACAGGTAAGAAGTATGTTGACTTAGTTAATCTATCGACTATAACCCAAACTGAATCCATACCCTTTTGTGTCCTCGGCAAACCAACCACAAAATCCATAGAGATGTGCTCCCATTTCCACTTGGGAATCGACAAAGGTTGAAGAAGTCCTGCTGGTCTCTGGTGCTCTGCTTTCACTTGTTGACAATATAAGCACTGAGATACAAACTCGGCTATTTCCCTCTTCATATTTGGCCACCAAAAAGTCTGCTTCACATCTTGATACATCTTGGTGTTCCTTGGATGTACTGCAAATCTGGACCCATGAGCTTCCTGTAAAATTCTTCTTTTCAACTTGGGGACATCGGCCACTCACAATCTTCCTCCAAACTTAAGTACCTGATCCTCAATGGCGTACCCTGACCTCGGCTTGGTGGCAAATTCATCGATCACCCTTTTTAAGAATTCATCCTCCATCTGCCTGGTCTTCACTTCTTCAATAATAGTCAGCTCCACTGAAATCATTGCTAAACATGCCAAACTCCCAACTAACTTCCTACTTAAAGTGTCGGCCACTGAGTTTGCCTTACCTGGATGATACTGAATCTGCATGTCGTAATCCTTCAATAATTCAAGCCATCTTCTCTGCCTCATATTTAATTCCTTCTGGGTGAACAGGTACTTCAAACTCTTGTGGTCTGTAAAAACTTGGCAAGAGGCTCCATATAAGTAATGACGCCAAATCTTCAAAGCAAACACTACGGCTGCTAGTTCTAAATCATGGGTAGGATAGTTCCTTTCATGAGGTTTCAATTGACGAGATGCATATGCTATGACTTTACCCCCTTACATTAATACACAACCCAAACCCTTATGTGATGCATCACTATAAATCTGAAATTCCTCATTACTTGACGGTAGTACAAGAACTGGTGCTGTGACTAACCTCGTCTTTAGCTCCTGGAAGGCTGATTCCCTATCCTCGGTCCATTCATACGCCACTCCTTTCTGGGTTAGTTGCGTCAAAGGTATTGCAATCTTTGAAAAGTCCTTCACAAACTTTCTGTAATAACCGGCCAAACCCAGAAAACTACGAACCTCTGACACATTGGTCGGTGTCAGCCAATTCACAACGGCTTCAATCTTACTTGCATCAACAGAGATACCCTCTTCATTAATCACATGCCCCAAAAATGAAATGCTGGAAAGCCAAAACTCACACTTGCTAAACTTGGCGTACAATTTCCTGTCCCTCAAAATCTATAAGGCAAGTCTCAAATGCTTCTCATGCTCAACTTCACTCTTGGAATAGATCAATATATCATCGATGAAGACAACCACAAACTCGTCTAGGTAGGGCTTAAAGACTCTGTTCATCAAGTCCATGAATGCTGCGGGAGCATTAGTTACTCCGAAGGGCATAACCAAAAATTCGTAATGGCCATACCTCGTCCGAAACGCAGTCTTCTCAACATCCTCGGCTTTAACCTTGAGATGATGGTAGCCCGACTTGAGATCAATTTTAGAAAAGACTCGTGCTTCTTGTATTTGATCAAGCAAATCATCAATCCTCTACAACGGATACTTATTCTTAATGGTTACCTTGTTCAGTTCTCGGTAATCAATGCAAAGACGAAGTGTACCATCCTTTTTCTTAACAAATAGAATTGGTGCTCTCCAAGGTGAAGTGCTCGGCCTAACGAAACCCTTATCCAACAACTCCTGTAATTGCAGTTTCCATTCCTTAAGCTCGGCTAGGGCCATTCTATAGGGTGTTTTGGAGATAGGTTGGGTTCCTGACATGACGTCAACAGTAAACTCTATTTCTCTATCGACTAAACAGCCAGACAAGTCACTTGGAAAGACATCGGGGAATTCCTTAACAACTGGGATGTCGGCAATTTCAACGTTTCCATTCAGATTACTTAATACACTACACAGATAACCTTGACACCATTTTTGAATCAATTTATAGGCCTTCATGGATGAGATCAAGTAAGGTGGGGATACTACTCCCTTACCCTGAAGCGTAACCTCGGCTAGGTTTGGGGGTTTCAATGTGACACTTTTGGAGACGTAGTTAATGGATGCATGATTCCCTACTAGCCAATCCATTCCCAATATGACATCAAAGTGGGTTATGTTCAATGGCATTAAATCAACAAATAATTCTACATCCTCAATCACAACAACATATGCCTTATAAACGGATGAAACAATCATAGTTCTCCCAGATGGAGTAGACACAGATAACACATAACCAAGGGGTTCTAGTTCCTTATTCAACTTCTCGGAAAATTTAGCAGATACAAATGAATGCGTAGAACCCGAATCAATTAATATGTATGCATCTTGAGAGCAAATGGGAAGGGTACCTGACACTACTGTCTCGGCACTCTGGGTGTCTCCTGGCACTAATGCAAAAACTCTGCCTTGCCTCACTTGTGTCCTTCCGACATTATTTCTCTGGGCAGAGCCTGAAGTGCTCCCATTCTTCTTACCATCGTCAGCCTTTGTCTTCGGACAGTCTTTCACACGATGACCCATCTTGCCACACTGAAAGCAAGCCCCTGACGCCCAACGACAGACCCTGAAATGCGGCTTCCCAGAATCCGCACACGTCGGTTTAGCATCACCTTTCTGATTCGAGTTGCTGGAACTGCCCATGTTCGCCTTTTTCTTGGCGTTATACGGTGCTCGGCGGTTCTCATAGTTCTGTCTCTTCCTCTGGTTCTCCCCTGAACTCTGATATCGGTTCAAGTTAGCTTCTGCCAGGATGGCCTTGTCTAACACTCCGGCGTAAATCGGCATGTTGAGCATGTTAAATCGATCATGTATCGACCCACGTAGCCCACTTTCAAACTTCCTAGCTTTTCTATATTCGTCATCAACCATATGGGGAACATATCTTGCCAACTCGGTAAAAGCACGGTCGTATTCCGCCATTGTCTTGTTGCCTTGTGTCAGAGTCTGGAACTCTGTGGTCTTGCGGTCTCGAACACTAAGGGAAAAATGCTTGTTGTAAAACAACTCCAAAAATCTGGCCCAAGTCAAACCTGGATTACCTTCTCGGACCATCATCCACCATCTTCGTGCGTCGTCATCTAACGTGAATGCTGCCAATGACACCTTCTGAGGATCGGTACTGGGAAAAATCTCAAACAACTTCTCAATTTCCAAAACCCACGCTTCGACTTTCATCGGCTCTATACCCCTTTGGAATCTCGGCGGGTTCATTTTCTTGAACTCTTTGATCAAAGTTATCGTGCCATCCCCATACAAAGCTGGTGGCGGAGGCACTCGTGGCACTGGAGGAGGTAGAGGCGGAGCTGCGTGTCGGCCGTTTGTCTGCTCGGCCTGAGTAGAAGTAATAC
>NW_021037775.1:0-11623 GCF_004153795.1 Camellia sinensis | reverse complement strand
GGGTTTTCATTGGTGGAACGCCGTGCACATGCTTGACCACATACAGTGGCCCCTTACTGCTATGCAGTTACTCATCTTTTGGTAACCTTGAGGTGGCTGCAGAAATGTAAAGGCAACCAATTTGGCATGGGATTCTATTTATAATTGTGTAATTATTATTCTTATAATATTTATTTATTGTAGTATTTTTAATTATAGCTTAATTAGTGATGATCTTATTAATATTTACTTGGAAAATCTAATTCTTACAATGAATTCATACAAAAAACTTGACAAGAATGATGTGTCATTGCCATTATTGTAAATAAATCCATCTTCAATGTTGTTTTGTTTTGAAATGAATAAATCCACAATGAACCACATCATTATGTTGTGAATTTTTTTGTTTGTATAGCATTTACTCAATTAACTTTCATAAGTTTTAGGGAATTTTGTATTCCATATTTTGAACTTAGGGTTTTTTAACTTATAAATTTTAGGTCATTGGAATTAAGTATATTGAGTGTTTAAGGCTGTGGCCCTTTTCGATTTCTCTCTCTACTGTGTACTAACACCACTAGGTTTTGGAGTTAAGTGGAGTTAATTTTTGTGTAGTTTCTATTATTGTTTATGGTTTTTCATATGGAGGCTTGATGAAGCAAAAAACATTTGACAGTGCTAAAGCTTGGTGGAATTTTCTTAACTACTACTATGTTTGATTCTGGTCCTTTCTGTTAACTTAGTTAACCCCACCACCAGTGATCCACCCAAAAATTGACGAAGTCACCCCTTACAAGGTACAACTCACACCCAGCCAATTCTAAAGTATATACCCAGTGACGATTTGCTGTTTGGGTTAGAAAGGATGTGTTTTTTCCCCTCTCTCTCTCTCTCTCTCTCTCATCCTCCTGCCCCCTTTCATGCACCAACATTACACAAAAATGCCTTTATTCGTGTTCATTAGCTTTGAAGAGCACCTACTAATATACAAAACCATCAGTCTTCCCATCCACATAAACCCTATTACTTATTCTCCCACCCATTAGTAATTCTCAAGGAAAAATAAGAATACCAACAAAAAAAAAAAGAGGGAAACAAGCCAATTTCTCAAGTCCTTTAATCATTTCATTGCTTATCTGTGAAAATAAGCACACTTAAAAATCATGTACAAAGAGACAATGGGGTAGCCCCAGTGGTAAAGCCCCCCTTACCAGACGCAAGGTCAAGGTTTTGAGTCTCGTCCCCCTTCCCCTAAATTAGGTTATACACTTGTGTTGTAAATACTATAACCTTCTCCAAAAAAATAAATAAATAAATCATGTACGAAGAATACCAAATCTGACAAAGTATTCTTAAATGGCACAACCGAGGGAAGACAATGTGAGGGAACAAACCCTGCAACACTCATTGGCAACAATATTATTTTCTACCATCCCAAAACTAAAAAGATTATAACTAAGAAAGAAGCATGCCAACTTCAAAAGTGACCCACTTATTAGAATCGACCTGTAAAATTCACACTTTTGCCAAGACCGATTTCTTTAAAATTAGAAAAAGATATAGATTGACAAGAAAATTCTAAGTAGTGTAGAAATTTAATGTATAAAGAGAAATAGAGAGAATTAATTATGTATAGAGAAATAGAGAGAATTGTATTATTGATTGATATATATTGATTATATTACAATGATTCATGATTCCTATATATAGAAGAGGGTGAGTGTGTAGTAGGTAAGAAGTAGGTGAAGTGGAGGTGGTAGTGGTGTAGTGGGTTAGGTTTAGTGGAGTAGGTTTAAGTGGGTGAAGTAGGTGATAAATTTTAACAAGTAGTCATGTCACAGAACCTTGATTGGCTATGAGTTACTAACTTCCTCATTATTTTAGTGGCAATACAAGGCAAGATAGAACAAGAAATAAATTTTTCAGAACTAGAAATCACATCAACTGATAATAACACAATGAGTGAAAGTCATATAGGATGGTTTAGTGTTATGTAACAAGGGCCATCAAATTCACTAGTAAGGAGCGAAGCAGTTTGATTCAAACACACAAGCCTAAGAAGAAGGCACCAAAACGAACATCATGGGTCAGAGTGAGAAAAGACATGATAACTAGTGATTCAATGCCAAAGAATATGCCACGAATCAGAACCAATTGGAGAAAGCATTCTTGCATAGACAACCCTACTTTTTTTTTTTAATCAACAAACGATTTTATTGATAAATCAAAAAAAGGATCGAGGATAAGGCATCCTCATACAAAAGGAAAATGAAAATACGAAATACATAACCCTAACAAGATTTTCTCAACCAAAAGCCTACATGTCACACACCAACAACCAATCTAGACCTAACAAAAAAAGTGGAACCCCCTTAAAAGAGAGAATTCCCCAAAGCCCAAAAGGAAGTTAAGTGACAAACTTTATCCCATAACCAATCCACTTCCCGAAATTAATCTTCGAATAACAACGCATTTCTTTCCAACCATAGAACCCAAAAAATTGCAAAGATGGCACAAGACCATAGCACTTTGGCCCTCTTCGATCCTCCAAAAGCATGAAAATCAACTAGGAGCATATGCACACTACCTTTTGGTGCCACCCACATAACATTCCTCAAAAGAAACAATCTATGCCTTATATTCAAAGTAATTGGACAATGCAAAAATAAATGATCTAATGATTCCTCATTCTTACAACACATAATGCACTACTGAGGTTTTAGAAAACGATTAGGTCTCCTTTTCTGCAATGTATCATCTGTCAAGATGCCTCCATGAACCAAGGCCCACATAAACACCTTCACATTTAGAGGAACACAAGCCTTCCAAATTCTTTTGCCAAATGGAAACTAAGGAACATGAGAATTATCTATGATTTTATCAAAAGAGGACTTGCAAGAAAATATACTCGATGAATGAAGAGCCCAAACCCTCTTATCCTCCAAAAGAGGAACCAAAGAAAAATGATCAATTATGGACAACAAAGAAGTCAACTGTGCAGCCTCCCTATCATTAAGATTCCTAGAAAAATCAAAATTCCAAGAAATTAGAGCCAAAAGTGAACAAGCCATGGAAACAATAGAAGAAGTATGAGACCGAGCCACTCTATGAAGATGTGGAAAATCTGAAGCAAAGGAAGAGTGACCCATCCAAACATCCTCCCAAAATCAAACAAGTTGCCAATTGGGATCAATGAAACTGTTTGATGAGTTGACTCATAGGTTTTTCCTTAGATCCAAGGAAAACAAAAACATTTACCAAAATGAATCTTTTTTTCTCTTTTTGGTCAGCAACAAAAGATTTCATTAAGGCACAATGCCAGAAAACAAAGAGAAATGAGGACGAGGCATCCTCTACAAAGAAAATAAAAAATAAGAGAAAAACAATCACACTACATATTACACAATGACACCCAATCTCTAGCAATCAAAAAAAGTGGAATCCCTTTAAACAGAGGATTCACCGAGGCCCAAAAAGAAGCTAAGTGCCATCTTTGCCATTTTGCTTGATGGTTTTGATCTCATTAGACATCCCGAGAATTTCCTTCAAAAACACTCATTTCTCTCCAGCCAAATAACCCAAAAGATTGCAAAGACGGCACAAAACCAAAGCACCTTGGCCCTCTTCGACCTGCTCAAAGCTCAAAAATCAATTAAACTCAATGCTACTGGACAATACAGAAATAAATGATCCAGTGATTCTTCATTCCTACAACAATTATGCACCATTGAGGACTTAGATAACAAAATGGTCTCCTTTTTTGCAATGTATCATTTGTCAAAGTGCCTACATGAACCAAGATCCACATGAACACCTTCACCTTAAGAGGAACGCAAGCCCTCCAAATCTTCTTACGAAAAGGAAACTGAGGTGTACATCCAAGGTTGTCAAGATCACGATCCAGATCGTAGGGTCGTACGATCCTACGATCCAATATACACCATTCAATCCGACTCATGCTTTGGATCGACCCCAAATCAGGATTGTGGTGGGATCGTGGAAGGATCGTTGGGATCATATCTGGATCGCAACTCCATGTGATCTAGATTTGAAGGGTTTTTTGGCAACTTAAAAGCAAAGATCGGGAGCAAAAAAGGTAGAGAAGCAAAGAAGTCTGACCTGCGATTAGGGCAATACAAATTGGGGAAAGAGAAGTTCAACATCAAATTTCAGAATTTGCAGCACATAAACGAGGTATGTTTCTTCTTCTTCTTCGAATCTTCCATCTCTGTATTTCTTTTTTTTTTTTCTGTCTTCTTCTTCTTCGCTACTCTTTGTTTTCTTTTTCTTCGCTGTTCTTCTTCCTTTCTCTTCACTACTATTCTTCGATCTTCTCTATGGTTCGAATCTTTTCTTCTTTTTCTTTCTTCTTTGCTCAGCTCTTCTTCTTTTCTCTTCATTGATTTGCTCCCCTTCTCTTCGTTGCTCTCATTTTGTTTTGTTTTTGTATATATATATACCGAATCACCTTTTTTTTCTTTTTCTTTTTTTTTTTTGCTCTGATTTTTTTTTTTTTGGTTTCTGTAAAGTATATATTATATATATTTTTGTATGAATGATGTGTTGTTCTATTTCTCTTATTTCTTTTTCTTTTTCTTCTTCATTTTTCTTGGTTCTTCTTTGCTGCTATGCTACTATTGTTCTTCTTTGCTGCTTTTTCCCTAAACTTTGCTGAAAAAAATTCTTTTAATTTTCACAATTTGCAGCGCACAATGTCAACCTCTGGTCCAAGAAGAGGGAGAAAGAGGAAAAATGTTGTTGGTCACAGATCTGATCATGGTTGGGAACACGGCATTGAAGTGGATCTGTAAGCAAAAAGGTAAAATGCAAATACTATAATGTTACTCGTTTTGGAGGAATATATAGATTAAAACACCATTTGGCATGCACTCATCAAAATGTCGAACCATGTCCCCAAGTCCCGGATGATGTTAGAGAAAAATTTACAAGTCTTTTAAAACATTAGAGTCTCAAAATAAGAAAAGGAGGATGCTTGATATTGTTATTGGTGATGATGATTCTGATGAAGAAGTGGAACTATTGCATGTTGGCCATGGAAAACAAACAAAACATTATAGGTGTATGATAAATTTGTGGTGAATAAGTCTCGTCACAAAAAATCAAAAAAACTATCAATCAATTATTTAAGAAAGAAGAGAGATGATGTTTGTCAACAATTGCCCGGTTTTTTTACACTATTGCAATTCCTTTTAATTGTGTCAACAATCCTATATTTCCACTTATGGTTAAGAAAATTGAAAATTATGGAAAAGGCCTTGTGTCACAATCTTACCATGAAATTAGGGTGACATTTTTAAAAAAAGGAGTGCGTGAGACATTACAATTACTTGACGAGTTCAAGAAACAATGGAAAAAGACCGAGTGTACAATTATGTCCGATGGATGGTCAGGTAGAAAGAGAAGATCAATTTGTAATTTTCTTGTCAATAGCCCTAATGGAACTATCTTTCTATCATCATTGATACATCTGACATTTCAAAAAACCGGTAAAAAAGGTTTTTGAGGTGTTGGATGAGGTTGTGGAGAAAGTTGGAGTGGAGCATGTTTGTCAAGTGGTGACCGACAATGCTTCTAATTATAAAGTTGGTTGGGAAAAATGTTTAATGGATAAGAGGACGAGCTTGTTTTGGACGCCTTGTGCCGCTCATTGTATAATTTGAATGTTAGAGGATTTTTGAAAAAATCCAACTTCATGAGTTACAATTAAAAAGGGAAAAGAATTGTGGCATACATTTATTCAGAACTAAATCTTATTCATTGTGATATATGTAAGTTCACCAAAAGTGTATTTGAGACTTATTGAGGGCCGCAGAGTATTACTCGGGTTTGCCACATCTTGACTGACTTGAGGCTTTGTAGAGTTTGCATGCTCTTTCATGATGGCGAAGAGGTGCATTGTTGTCTTCTTCGTGGGTTTTACACACCATTGGTCAGAGTGTGTGAGTTGTGAATATAGTGTTGTCAATTTGAGACGGTTGTGTGAAGTGTTTAATAAAATAAATTGAAGAATATGTTTTAGAGCGTAATCGTTAATTTTGGAAGGGGTTGTTGTTGGGTTTGGTTTTTTGCGTTTTGATGTTTTTGTTGAGGTTTTGTTTGGTGGCGGTGGTGGATTCTGAGTCTTGCTTTGTGGATTGATGTTGCGTACTGTTTTTTTGTTGTTTCGTGCGAAGTGTAATGTTACTGTGGAGATTGGTGGATGTTCGGGATGAAGCATTCTCGCTGATGTGTTATTCATTTATGTTTGCGAGGGCATGATCGTTGCGAAAAAGGAAAAGTCAATTTATGCATATTTTCTAGATAATGTTTTCTCATAGTTAACTTTGTTTTGTTTATGTGTTGTTTTAAACTTCATTTGCTCTATTATACTTATTTTTCTGTATATTCTGTTTTGATTGTGTTTTCAGTTAGATGATGCGTGTTTCGTTTATGTGCATGGTTATTATAAGTGATGCGCGAGTTATGACCATCCATTTGATAAAAGGTAGTGTGGGAATGGTTGGCCCAACTCCGTATACTCAGTGAGTTGTCGATGTTTTGCAGGTGCGTATCTGTGTCATTGGAGGTACGCTTTGTAGTTGTTGCATTAACAGTGCGGCGTCATATGTTTTCTAGTCTGTGACCGATGGGTTTTGCTGTTGTTGTTGTTTTGTTTGAGGATTTGGTTGGGTTGGGTTAATACATTGTGTGGTCTGTGTGGATCAAATGTCTTTGAAAGAATGGTTCCTGAGTCTCTTGTTGTTTGTTTAGATAGGAGGATGTGTTTTGATATGATAGTTATTTTTTGTCATAATTGATGCATTCAAGAGTGTCTTAGAGGTAACTCTTGGCAGTATCTAAAGACTGCTGTATTAGATACAAGGATAGAAAGAATGTATAATATCTCTCAGTTTTTTAGGTGTGTCGATAGGGGTGGAGTTGCAATTGTATCAATTTTTATTATCTTATTTATTTGTTTTTCATTTCATTATTTTTAAAATTTATGACTAACTTTCATCTTTGTGTGTATTGAGTGAATTGGTGTATGAAGAGACTTTCTTTTGGTGATGAATGCCGTTAGTCTTTCTGTAGTTAGTGAAATGAAGTGAGTTGCTTAATTAGGTTAGGATAGTTTAATTTGAGACGAGTGTGGTAGAGTCTTCTATTTGGTTGATGCCAGTTTGAGTCTTCTAATTGAGTTTCGATGTCTGTTTGAGATTTTGGTTACTAATTCATAAGCGGGTAGAATTCTGTTCTGTTGCAGTCTGAGAGGAAGTAGTAATTTAGAAATGTGGAGCATTGGTGTGTTTTGTGTTTGTGTCAGGTCGGTATGACAGATTTTGAAATTGAGCACCGACACGATGATTAGTTAATGACAAGCAGTTAGGTTTCGTTTTTTTTTTAGGTGTTGGGTTAGGGTATTCCGAGATTTATGGTCTCTTTTTGTTGGATAATGTCCGGGGCGTATTTATTTGTCAGGATAGATTTTGTGATAGGGTCAGGAATACAGTTTTATGGTTAATAGTAGCTTGTGCTGAATCTTCATGTTTGGTAGAATGGTAATGTATTTTTGTTGTTGAGATGTTGGCTTGAGTAGTTGTGTAATGTTCTGAGGTCAATGGATGTATTTCGTGTATGATATGACGATTAGTGGAGTCCTTTCTTTCATAGGGAATTTTTGGTATACCTATTAGCTTTTGTAAATGTTGAATGTACTATCATTCGTTTATGTTTTAAATTAGAAATGCGTTAGACTTTAATTTTACGTTTTTTTAGATTTTTGTTTATTGTGTTTACCTCGAATTTATGGTCGTGACATCATTTTGTTTTGGGTGTGGTGTAAGAATTGGTATTGATTAGTGAATGGGTTTGGTGTCTTAGTGTTGAATTACTTAGTGATAATGATTTTATTTAAGCTAGAGGGTGATTGGGTGATCATTTTGGTTAAAACTGATTTTTTGGATTGGCCTGTTTATTCGTTTGATTGGTTATTTTTTTTGGATCAAGGGGAGGAGCGGGGTTTTTTGAGGAGGGTATGTAGTCTATCTTGTTATTTGTGAATTGTGGACATTTATTGATTTTTTATCTTTTTTTAGTTGTGTTATTGTTGCATTATCTTTGTTCTATGGTGGTGTTATGCGTGATGAGTATTAGTTTGGTTGAGTTTGTGGCATATGTATGTTAATCGTGTTGATTTTGTCCTAAGTGAAAGTTTGATGATTATATTTTTCTGTGGGTCTGGTACCATAATGGGATGATTACTATGTTTTAGTATCTTTTATTGTGATTGTCGTTTTTTTCCTTTTTATTTTAGCTGCTTGTCTTTGTTTTCATTGAAATAATTTTCTTATAGTGGCTACAGATTGGTAGGTTAAGCGGGTCGTTGTTTTTTTTTGGGGAGTTGAGTTCTGCTTTTATTGGGTGAATAGTTTTGGACTTCTTTTTTTGTTAAGAAAAATAATGTTTGAATGCTTACGTTGTGGTTTGTGTGTTTGCAGTCTGTAGTTCTTTGAATTGCATATATTTTGTTGTTTTGTCTTTTTTATTTGGGGCTATTGTTTCTGATTATATATTTTCTCGTGATAGTATTTTTTTAGCTTTTAGTCATGAGTTCAAATAATTTTTATTGTTACTATTTATATGCACATTTAGTAGGTATCTTTTATCATCCTTCTGATTCATCTTCTCACAATTGCGATTCATATACATGTACCCCCAAAACGAGGTGCGCTGTTTTTAGATTCAGTGTGTTATTTAACGATACGCTGTTGTTTTACAATTCATTACATTGAGGCTTTATGTCAGAGATGATTATGTATACTTATAAGAAGATTTGTACAGAATTTAAGAGTAGCTCCGACTAAATATGAAATTATCCCAATCCAACTTATCCTCTTAGATTTGGAACCAAAGAGAAATGCTCGAGCCCGACAACAAAAGACCAATCCGTAGTCTCCCTATCATTAATATTTCTAAGAAGGTTTTTGATGAATCCCAAAGGGTTGGCTTTTGAGTGGCAAGGCCTTGGTCTATGGGTGTGCTCTCTCCAATGGGGTGTTTGGTTCAACGATCGAAATCTCTCTTGGGTGCTCAACACTCTTAGGAATAATCGACCTAGGAAATAATCCTTGAATTAACCTGTGGTGCCCCTGGTAAGAAACCTCCTTACCAAGGGCTTTTGGTGCACTCAACCGATAATGCCAAAAAAAAAAAATGCTCAAAAGTATGATAAATTTCAAGAAATTGAACGCTCGGTAAGAAGAGCAGTGATGAGTGGAAGCAATGAGAGGCGAGATTTATGAGACTTTGTTTTGGATGACACGCATGTGCAATAATTTGAAATAGCACGATCGATGGTAAGTGAATAAGTAGTCTTTTGTTTGGCGTAGCTGGGGTGTGGTGTTGTTTGGGTGTTTGGGTGTTTGTGGGGGTGGGTGGGGGCGAGCGGGCCAAACAGTGCGGCGTGCGCAGAGAGATGTGGCGAGAGGTGCGCGAGTGTGAGGGCGAGCGCGTGTCTTATCAGAAAAGAAAACGAGAGCGAAGAGAGGAGTGGAGAGTGAGTGGAGAAATGGTAGCTGCCCAGAGAGTGAATGTGGTGTGAGGTTTTTGTTCATTCTGGCGAGAGAATAGGGAGAGCGAGAGCGAGGTGAGAGCGAGGAACAGGAGAGCATGAGAACAATAATATTCGGCGTAATGGGTCCTGAGGCACAAAGCATACTTGAGATTCTTATGTGCTGTCAGTAGACACGGTTTTTTTGTGTATTGTGTTAGTTTGTTTTTTTCGGTTCTTTGTTTGTTTTTGTTTATGGTTACTTTTTATGGTCTCTCATGATCACTAAATCATTAGCAAGTGTTATATAGCAAAGATGTTAGGATCAAAAATGAAGGTCGAGAACCATTATGCTCTCTCTCTTTTGAGATGCAATGTATCTTTGTAACTGTAGTTCATGGACAACATGACCTGTAACCATTCACATGGATGGTAATTTCAAACCTTCCTGCGACCAGATGATGTATGGGTGATATCCACAATGAGATAGCCAAACATTTACCTTTTTATTCACATGAAGGCTACATCTTTATCAGTTTATTCAGTAAGTTCTCATTATAATATTGTTTTATTTCGTCATTACATCTTACTGCCTGTGGCCCGTGGGAATGGTAAGAGATATTAAGATACGGACTATCAAACATAGAGACTGTGCTATTTGAAGAACTGAGACAGTCTCGATATTCTATGATACAAATCCGGTGTGTCTCAGGTGATTTCAGATGTAAAGAATTAATTCTCATGTCCAAGTATGGCAGCAGAAACTATAGACACGTACTGAAGGGTCTGTAAATTCGTATTCTCTATAAATATAACAACACAATGAAACTAAGATTGCATGTTTTGTTCGGTAACCAAGAAAGAGATATTATTGTATAATAGTAAATTAATCATAGTCTTTCTGACATATCTTATAAGGTCTTGTTGTGAACCAGCTTCTTGCGTAATTTCGAGAGAGCGTGTTTTCAAGCCGACAGAGCGTGGTGTAGAGTATTTTGTCTAAGGTGTGAGATCAAAGAAAATTATGTTAACGCTAAATCTATTTGAAGTTATACTGGATCTGTATTTATGTGATGTTCTTTGATGGGCATTTCGCATATTATACGACATTTTATCTCTGTCTTACTAAATGGAGAGCGAGAAGTGAATCAGGGAATGTGTTCTGTCTATAGCTAAACAGAAATACATATATATTGATTAAGGCTATCTGTCATCCCTTGTGAGTATTGCTAGCTTCACGTTTTTGAAAATCCATGTTTTAGCTTTTAAGGCACACCTGTTGTTTGTCCTTATTTGCGCGATATTCTGGTTTGTGGTCGTTATGTTCATTGCGAGAACTTCTGATCATTTCTAGAGAAGGAGTGTCATCATAAACTGGAATGATCTAGTTACCATGCGCTAAATTAATTAAAAAGGTGTGATATGCGAAATAGATTTAAAAAAGGTGTAAATTAAAGATAAAATAAAAAGTGAATCCTAACTGGATGAAAGAAGAACATTAGAGTGTTTTCATAGCGTAGAGAATGTCCGATTGACTCCCAATGCTGTGATGTTCTGTTGTATGAGGTTAGTATGTAGAGTGTTTTTATCTGTAATGGTAAGTAATTTTATCATTCCAACTTAAACTGAGGCATGAGTCTTCGTACTTGCCCTCTTCGAGTTGCATTCTTGTTCTTTTCTCGTCTTTCGTGTTCGTATTGTGTTGAGTTTTTAACTATCGAGGTCTCCCAGTTAGGCAATTTGGTGTCCGGTGTTTCGAAATAGTTTATGAGGAGGAGACTCACCTTGTAGCCCAAAATAAAGATTATAAGTATATACTTGAAATTAGATAAGTAACAGAAGAAAGAATATGTCGCTAACCACTTTGTATATATGTTAAAGCTAGTAAACTTGGTTTTGTTGTTTGGGGTGTGTTTTGTATTTGGTGTGCGAATCGAAGATAGGTTATTGATCTATATTTTATCAGTTACTTGTGTAATTGGGCGATTTGTTGTTGACTTCTATGGGAGCCCGAAATGGTTCGCAGTTTAGGGAGTGGATTGTAGGGATTATTTTATTTAAATTGTGTGATTATGTCGAAATTATCTAAAAATG
>NW_021037765.1:0-15155 GCF_004153795.1 Camellia sinensis | reverse complement strand
TCTTCACTTTGGCACTTTATACTAGTTTATTTTTTAAATATTATTTGTTAATTGTAAATATATAATTACTGAAGTAGTTAAATCTTGATTTATAGATGGGAGGTATAGTTGTTCTAAAACGTATCATTAGGCCAACAGAAACAGTTGCAATTGGAGGACTTAATGTTGGACAATCTTCACTGTATTTAAAAAATAAATTCTGTTTGTGTACCTAATAACAAACGGAATACATAAGAAATAAAGGAAAGGAGAGAGATTGTTTGATTACAAAAATCAAACCAGAATAAAAAATAAATAAATAAAATAGATTTTTATTTTGTTACAAAAACAAAATCAAAATCTGATTTAGGAAAAATAATAAAATAGAAAAGTAAATTAATTATTTACCAAATTAATTTGTTGAACAAGTTTTTTGATCAAGTTCAGTGTTTAACATTATGTCCTTAAGACAGATTCGTCCTCTCCACGGTTCTTTCAGATTATGGACGTCTATCTCCTAAGATAAAATGATCAACTACGAATAATTGCAGCACTACAAATTATTTGCACAACGAACACACTTTTGTGTTTACACTCTTTTCTCACAAGAAAACAATGCAGCAAAATGTAGAGAGAACATGTAGAGTTGTGAATGAAAATTAAAGTGCAAAATCCAAATGAGGGACTGTCTTTATATAGGAAAATTCGTGGCTGTATGGTTTGAATTAAACAAGTGCATAACCTGTTTGAACATGTATGTTACCTGTTCGGTTTGAATGAACAGATACAAATCTGTTGGGTTTAAATTTCGAACAGATAAAAACCGTATTGAACATATTTGAATCTGTACAGAAATTCGAAAGAAGTGAAAAACAAATTTAAATTTCTCCCACCAAAATTTGAAATTTAAACTTTGGATAAATTTTATTTTACCAAAAAATAAAATTTAATTCAAATGTTTTTTTTCCAAAAAAATAAGTATTGGGCCGGACAAGCCCAACCCAACCTCACACCATGCACTCGCGCCCAGGCGTAGCCCAGCCCGCCCGACCGAACGGACGGACGGCGGCGGTGACGTGTGTTTAATTTTGGGTCCAATAGGTCTAACCCAATTTGCCCATAACCTCTCCTTTCTACAAACTTGGGATGCCCCTTGGGGCCCTTCTCAAGTTACAAACCCATGCCTTATAAACCCACAAAATTCTTTCCACCAAACCAATGTGGGACAAGCCTTTATTCAAACCTTAAGAAATTTTCACCAAAAAACTTCATTTTCATGGAGCTCACTTTGGCTTCAATTTCCCATTCACCCGATAATAGTTTTGAGCAATCAAATATACCGCGTGAATTACAACGCGGCATAGAACGCGTTACCACTTAGACTTGCCAACTTTGGCACATGGGTCCCACTTAAAAAATAGACCAAAGTTAAGGAAAAATATGATTTTTCTAAAACTTCCAAAACCATTTCTAACACTTAAAAGCGCAGACCCATCTAAAGAAATGGAAAGGGAAGAACTAGGACCTGACTATTGGGAGATATATGTTTAAGTGTCAGTTAAACTTAATGAGAGCTTGATCCGATCATATGGACTTATCAAAACAAATGGACAAGCTATTGGAGCTCATGTTACTTGGCTTGCTCCATTTGTGGTATTTTATTTCGTAAATACTAATTTCACTAATAAATTTATATTAATAGTTTCAATTACCTTTATATGTTTATTTTTTGGATACAGATTTCGCAAGTTATGGATACTAGCCGAGAATATTTATACAAGTGAGGTTAAGAATTTGGGAACTAAATTTGTTTTGATAATTTGTCTCTCCAGAAGATGGATATCACTATGGCTTTTCAAAATTTAAGGTTGGAATAATTTTCTTTTAATTTTTTTTTTGCTTTAACTTTGTTAGTGTGGTGGAATATTTTATAATTTTGATTTTGATTTGTACTGTAATATTAATAAATTTATATTTTTAGATAAAAAAATGATTGTGGTTTGAATTTTTTTTTTTTGTTTTTAATGTGATGATCCTATGGTGGTAATATTTGTTTATTATTATGAAAATATTACAAGATGAATAGATGCCAAATTAATATAGGATGTGGAAATTAATATTCAATTTTTTATAAAATTGATTCAATTTTTACAAACATTTACGCATGCTTAGTAGTGGCTTTTAAAAGTGTCAATGAAAAGAACATATAAGTGGCATTTTGTAGTAGTGGTAGTAGCTTTGCAAAGTGTCACTAGAATAAGTTCCAATGGCATTTATATCCATTTAATGGCACAAATGAATTAGATTTGGTGGCATTTATGAAGTTGTTAAAACTATCAATTGTGGCATAACAAGCGCCATTAAAAATCCATATAATGGCATTTTTTAGATTGTAAATCTTTTTTAATGGCACTTGATAGCGTCACAAATAATGTCTACCATGACATTAAAGTGTCACTGAAAGTCTTTAGCCTTGATGGTATAATGACACTTACAAGTGTCATTGAAGTGCCACTAAATCTTTTTTTAATGGAGTTTGATAGTGTCACAAATAGTGTCTATCATGACATCAAAGTGTCATTGAAAGTCTTTAGCCATGATAATGTAATGACACTTGCAAGTGTCACTGAGGTGCCACTAGTATCTACCGTAGCACGGGTATAAATGGCACTTGTTGAAAATGCCATAAGACTAAAAAATGTCATTAGAAGAATAATTTTGTGACACTTTCAAATGTCACTAAACTAAGAAAATGTCGTAGTGAAATAACCATTGGCCCTCTAATTAGTCACGTTGTGACCCTCCGTCTGTGATAGATCCACTGACACTCTGATTTCTAGTATGGAGTAAAGTGTTGTACGGAGCTAAGTGCTACACTATGGTGGGAGCCACCTCTAGAGTTCATACGAGCCACCTCTTGAGTCCATACATCTGTTCTGTTCCGTTCTGATTTCTAGTGTAGAGCAAAGTGTTGTACGGAGCTAAGTGCTACACTACGGTAGGAGCCACCTCTAGAGTTCGTATGAGCTGCCTCTTGTGTCCATACATTTGTTCTGTTCCGTTCTATACCATGGTTATGATTATTTTGTTTATATGATCTCTGTATTATATACTTTGTATTTTAATATCAAGCTTTGTTTAGCCAATAATTATCCATGGTGAATTTTATGCCCTTAAGCTCTTAGTATAAATTTCTCACTTTGCCATGCTTATAGTTGTTTACCAATTTTTAGGAAACAATACAATTCAGAAATAACTTTTGGAGAGTCTTAGACGCAGGGCTGTGGAATAGACACACACAATACTTTTATAGTATTTATAATTCTATTCTTCATATGTAAATATCGGCCTTTTTGGTTTATAAATTTTGTTATAAAAATATAAACTCCAATGATTATTTTGGTACCCACAGTTAAATATTTTTCCGCTCGTGTTTAGTAATATGTTTAAGAATTGGTTGGAGGTAACTTCAGTTACTGGCTATCACGATGCTTAACCCTTGGTTACGCGGAGCGGGTTGTGACAAGTGATATCAGAGTCTAGGTTTTTAAAATTATTTTTATCAAAGTAATGGAGCATAAGACATATGTACAAATAGGATGGGGGAAACGTTGAGCTAGATTATAGGTTGTATTTAAATTAAATAGTTGTAGCAGCAATCATGGTATAGATAATTATGGTAATTAATATGAGTCTATATTTATCAGAGTGTGCAGCGGATAGTTTACACATGACAAATTTCGAGGACGAAACTTTTAAAAGGAAGGAAGATTGTAACAACTCGAAAATTAAATTGTCCTTTAAATTTTATGTTAGTATTATTTCATAATAAATTATTTCAAAAAATAACAATTTTAACTTTATATTATTATTCAATATTATTTTCTGAGTATTATGATATTTTGTTATATTTTTCTATATATTTTTCTTAAACTAAAATACACTGAAATACATCATTTTCTGTACAACAGCTGACTTGCGCCCCAAGCTTTCTTGCTCTACACGTCATCTTCACAATATATATGTAGCCATCCACCAATCATCACGAGCATCCTTATCACTACTAGAAATTTGACTTTTTGCGTCTATTTTTTTGCGATTGATTACTTAACCGTCGCAAAAAATAATTTTTGACCTCAAAATCTCATGTTACAACCTCATTTGTTCTTATTTTACAATCTCAGTTTCCTAACCCAATCGTTCTTAACTTTAAAAAAAGAAAAAACCAAATCAGTAAAACTTGACTCTCTCTCCCTCCCTCTCAATCCGCTTTTTTTTCTTATTTCCCAAATATGAACTCTCTTTCTCTACCTCTCAAAATCTGTCTCTCGCTCGACTCTCGCTCGAATCTCATTGCCTCTCTCGCTCGAATCTCACTGCCTCTCTCGCTCAAATCTGTCGATCGATTCAACTCTCTCAAGTCCACAACTGTTGAAGATTTCATAATCGGTAAGCCTAAACATATCTTCATCAATTCCACTCTCTCTGTAATGATCCGAATTATGTACTTCTCTGTAATGGAATCTGTCTCAAGAAGAATCTGTAACAGCGCTTTGCATGGAGCTATGGCGCGCTTGTGCTGGTCCGCTCGTGACAGTGCCTCGTGAAGGCGAACGCGTGTTCTATTTTCCTCAAGGACATATTGAGCAGGTTAGTTTCCAACTCTAGGCAATCAGATTCGGAGTTCTTTGTTTCTCTCAAAGGTTAGATTCATTAGGATTTCTCATAATGCTCTATAATTTTATCAATTTTGTCTCTATTGGTTGTGCATCTCCAATTGTTCATCAATTTGTTTATCAGATTCAAATTTGATCAAAAAAATGGCTCCAAAATGTTTGATTATTGATGAAGAATTATGTTTGACGGATATGTTTGATTATCTTCAGTCATCAAAATGTATCACTCCAATTTTGCCATCATACAATGATTTTAGGAATTTCTAAATTTTTATTTTATTATTTTGTGATCTAGAACTAACTGATTATTTTGTGCGGCCTCTGCCTTATGAGGGTGAAACACCTTACCTTGCGCTTTTTTTGCATTTGAAAATGCTGTGATAGAATGTATTCTTGAATTGGTGTTTGAGTTACACCAGCCAACAGCCAGCCTCTCAGGTTTGTCTGTTTGGGCTCCAAACCAAAAGGCACCTCCACAATTGTGGTGTCCTGTGTCATCTTATAAGTCCATCATGGACATAATCCACAACTGAACTGGGATTTATTTCTCTACTGTAGAGTAAAGCACCTGTCAAATGTAGAAGATAGGAAGCGCATTAATCTCATCCACCTTAAATGGAAAAATAAGAAAAAGTGTCCATACATTCAATAGAAGGGAAGTTACATCCCTGATGCTGATACTGGAAATGATTGATTACATACCAAAGGTTTCAAATATCAGAAGAGGTAAAGTAGAAACAGCTATGGTTCTAGTTAAACATTAATTTAGCTCATTTAGTCAAGTCTTCTGTTGCAAGCTTATGTGCATACAACTTCCACAAGTCTGCTATAGACAAATTTAATGAAATTAATGCACTTGCAGAGTTAAATTTTTTTACCATTAACTAAAAACATCAAGTTTATGAAGAAGAAGAAAAAAAAATCATGTTAAATTTAATGAAATTAATATCTATTGGATGAAATTATTCTTAAGAATATTTGATTTTGACTTCATTCGGTCGAAAAATGATATATATGTGTTCATCAATGTCTACTCATGTTTTGTTGGGAATTAACATATTGTGATATGCTTCCATTTGGACCTTGTGGTGATATCCTGGCACTGTATATATTTTCCTGACTTTTTTTCCCCCCATTTCCCTAACATGGACTCTAATCATGCAGTTATTTATAATTTGCCATGTTTGATTGAGTTCTCTGACTGCCCTGTGGCTGTCAAATTCTACCCGGTCTATGAGAATACGGAGTGAATTACTCATATTTTTGTAATATGAAATATAAGCTTGGGGATGGATCTAGTTAGAAAACGTTTTTTGTACCCCTAACGAATAATTGTCAGTCTCAAGTTTGTTATTGCTCTCAACAAATTTCTTATGTGGTGAAGAACAACCACTTATTGTGCTTGTGTATATCATACAGCAATCTTTTTCAATCCAAGCCTCTATGTTTGAAAGTTTTGATAGGAAAATTTCCGCATATTGATTTCATGACTGTATCGGGGAAATATAGCATGTTTATATTGGACGAGAAAATTTAACCATGTCAACAGCAGCCCCAATGCATATAGCTATATAAGTAAGATTTGATTGATTCATGTCTCTTTGAATGTGTTATTTTTGTAGATGTTGCAACACTCTATTCATTATTGGCTCTCTGTTACCTCGAATATATTCTCTAATGAAGTTTCTGATATGATGGCAGATATAGTGTTTGCATGGATCCACTGATGGACTGGACAGTATGTTTTATGCTCATCTTTTTGCAATAACTACAGTTTCTTCTTGATGATGTTTTGCTCTTACATGTTTTCTTCCTCACAGATATGTTGCAATCATGAATGCAATATTCTCAGCTCAACGTCAATGGTATCGTGCAATGTAGACTTTTAGTATTTTTGTTCCCCATATTATACACATCAAATTTTTATTGATTTGCTTTGAATTAATATTTATGTTAGTGTTGGTACTGTACTTGGTTTTTGATTGTGCTTTATGGGGTTTCTCTTGCCAAGTTCTAAGTACAAAAACTCCTTTAGGTGAACACGAAAGCATAGAATTGTCTATAATTTTCTTTTGTTGTTATCATTGTTACCTATGAAGCACGGACACGGACACGGACACGGACACGGACACGGATACGGACACGGGACACGGCAATTTTCAAAAAAGGGGGACACGGACACGGCGGGGGACACGGCGAATTTTTTTTTTTTTTTGTAGATTTGTATTACATTCATTCTAAATCAAAATTAACAAACACTAATATAGTACCATTAATTCAATAAATATAAGAGAGGCAAAAGATTCAACATCCAACATCCAACATTAAATATAAGGGGAAAACATCCAACATCCAACAATATTTGTCACAAAAGCACTAAATAAGAGGCAAAGAAGAAGGAAAAAAAAAAGAAAAGAAAAGAAAAGAAGTGGGCCTTTCAAAACTTCAAGTAGATCCAATTTCTTGCACGTCTTCATCATCATTAGCATCATCACCACCTTTTTCTTCGTTTGCACCTCCATCATCGGTAAACAACACAACCTCCATCTCAGGTTCATCAAGTGATAGATTTGCAACCTCAAGCATCCCAACATCATCAAATGAATCAAATGTGTCGCCCGCAATATCCCATAACTTGGTCTCTCCTTCAAGGTATTGTGGGGTTCTCCTTGATAAAAGACGGAGGTTGCTATGAACAAAAACCAAGTCCTCTGCACGTTGGGGTGTCATCTTGTTTCTTTTCATTGAATGGATAAAAGAGTATATACTCCAATTCCTCTCAGCACATGATGAAGAAGAAGGTTGCACAAGTAGCCTTAAAGCCAAACATTGAAGAGTGGGTGCAGATGCACCATGAACAACCCACCAACTATGAGGATCCATATCACATCTATCTCCAATGGAATCAATGTCAGCAAATGGCCCCTCTTTTGTTGAGAACTTAGCATACTCCAAATTTGCTTTAGTGCGCTCCATTGGATCATCAAATGGCTGCCAGGCCATACAGTGGCCCAGTAGAACACATGCAAAATAGGGAGTCAGGGCTGGAGCAGCCCAAAATGATCAGGTCCCCTGTGCCACCGCATTTTGGTTCACAGGGGGTAGTGCATCCAAAGTTTCCCAGGGGAGGTTGGAGACCTATGGTTGAAACCAGAACACAAAAAAGAAGGGAGCAGAGGAAGTTCCATGCAATGATGTCCAGATTGGAGAACCAGGGCTTGAAACCACCAAGGGCACAGAACCTAACTTGGTCCAGAGAAAACCAAGGTTGTTAAAGGTTTCAGTTTTCCAGTTTTTCAAATTTTGGTCTTCCCTCTCGAGCGGGGAAAGTGACGCTCGAGCTATTTTGGGCACTTTGCTAGTTTTTGATTGACTTTGAAATTGGGAATTTTGGTCTACATCTATTATCTTGTGTTACTTGATCCTATTTTTTTTTCTCTGAATAAGTCTCTCACCATGCTGCATACATATGTGTTTGACTGTTGTTTTCTTTGTCCTAGTACACATCACCTTTACTCTGCTTCATACTTGCAATTTTTGAAATCCTTTGCGTACATTTTTGCATTCTAGATTTCTTTTATTGCCTCATGTTGCTATATCACTGTGTTACTAATGTTTCTGTTGTTTCTCTTGTCCTTGTTGGTTCTTGGTTGTCTTGGGTTGGGGTGTGTTTGTTTTGTTTAGTTTTGTCCACCTTCAAAAGACGTAAGTCTACAGCCTCTCGCCCTACATTTAACACTGACCGCTTCCCGTCGGCCAAATGTTGTGTATGAAGCAAATGCTTCATGATTATGGGATAGTACAGAACACTCTTACTCTTTTCTGTGATAACACCAGTGCCATAAACATTTCAAAAAATCTTGTCCAACACTCTCGCACCACACACATTGACATTCGTCATCATTTTATTCGAGAGTTAGTGGAAGAGGGCCTTGTTGTTCTTGAGCATATTCCCACTGAGCATCAAAAAGCTGATATTTTTACAAAACCCCTTGATCTTCTTCGGTTTGAGTTCCTTAGAAAGACCTTGGGTGTCATGCTCGATCACTAGAGTGTTACTTGTTTCTTGAGTAGGTGTAAATGTTTGTGCCTTGAATGCTTGGATGTGATAATCTCATTATCATTGATATCTGTTTACTTGCATCAAATTTTTATACAATACTCATGCTGCTTACAAGATCTTATTGTTCATTGGTCATAGCTCTTTTGAATGCCCATGCTCATTAACCTCATGATCTCATTCTGTACACATCCTTGAGATTAATTGTTGCAGGGGTTTCCGCACATGTGATCAAAGTTCTCTATGGACCACTAACAGTGTTTCTTGTACTTTTACTGTGGAATTGACCGATACTAGCATATCATGGGTGATGTTGAGTCTCTTAACCATCTACCATCTGTTTTCACTTCCACGGTTTCTCCCTCAGTTCCTTGAAGTCCGGGCATTAGGAAAAGGCTACCTCAGAGGCACCAACCAGGCCATCCTTTATGATTTCATTCTTCTCTGGTTTGGTTTCCATACTCTTGAGAGTGAAAGCCACTAGTGAGTGCACACACAAAAAAAAAAAAAAAAAAAAAAAAAAAAAGGGGGCGAACGTAAAAAAAAAAAAAAAAAAAAAAAAAAAAAAATGAAGACAGTTCAGTCGAACTGAAGCAGAGCAGAGAGAGAGAGAGAGAGAGAGAGCGAAAGAGAAAGAGACAGGCAAGAGAGGGGCTTACCTTCGAAGACGAACAGATCGAAGGTCGAAGACGCTGGATCGACTGAAACTGAGACACAGACGAGTGGATCGAAGGTCTACGATCGACTTCGGAGGGCTTCGATAGACGTCGGAGGGCTGCGACTGAGAGAGATAGCTTCGTTCGACTTCGGAGGGCTTCGACTGAGAGCTTCGGAGAGCTTCGACTTCGACTGAGAGAGAGGAGAGCTTCGACTTCGACTGAGAGGTCTGATTTTAGTATTTCTTACCTCTGTTGTTCGATTAGGGCTTTGCCCGTTAGTGTTTTTCTTTTTTTTTTTTTTTTTTTAACTTGTTAAATATTATACTTTGACCCCAAATAAATATAGAAAATTTAAAAAAGACCCCCGCCGTGTCCCTTGGCGTGTCCAGATATGGACACGCGTGTCCCCGCCGTGTCCCTTCCGTGTCCCCTTCCAAAAAAATTATTAAATTAAAGGGACACGCCATCTGGCGTGTCCCGTACGTGTCCCCGGCGTGTCCCCGTGTCCCCGGCGTGTCCGCGTGTCGGACACTGCCACGGCACCATTTTTGGAGTGTCCATGCTTCATAGATTGTTACTGTCTGCTTCTGTTCCCACATTATTCCATTGGGCTCATGAAATGCACTTCTATTTATCATTAATGTGTGAAAATAAAGATCTCTGTTCTTTAATTCAGTAACACAGCTTTTAGTGTAACCAGGCCTTAGTTTTGTATTTTCTAAATTTATGTTATGAACCTTCTGTTTATTGGTGATTTGATTTGGGAATTTTGACTTAATAGGAATAGGTGTTATTTTGTCACGTAACAAAACATGACAAAACACTTGCTAGGGTGTTTTGTCAAGGGCTTGATTAACATTGTTATCCGTACTAAAGTAGCGATCTTCAAACTCCTCCATGCCTGGGATCACATGTGAATCCTTGTTCAGTGACATGTCAATCTCCCATGTCACAATTTTTAGCTTTGGGAATTTCTTACAAACAGCATGTCTTCCTTCAGGAGCCTGCGTCGTAATTTCAAAATTTTCAAAAATGAAATATAAACTATTAATAATTCTGTAGAACTTAAAATTGTCTGGAGAGAAAACAATTAAACATCAAAATCACTCACTGCTATGAGATTAAGGAAGATTATGTTGGATTCTGCTACACCCTTGCTCAGCAGCAAAGAAGTAGCTTTGATTGCAGAATTTCCTAATAATGAAGAATTTTTAGACACTGGATATGTATTATGAAAACATATTTGGAAGAATTACAGTATGTTTGGAATTTATTTTACTTGAAGCCAAAACTGGGTCGAGCAATAACACATTGCGGCTTGAAATGTCAACTGGTAGCTTCTCATAGATTAACTGCAGCAATGTCACAGGTATAAAATCTTACTGAAGCAGTTGAGAGAGAGAGAGAGAGAGATCTTAAAAGCATCTTTGTAGAATTTGCATATGCATCTTGGAGAAGATAGAGCTAGCACTCGTGAATGAATACATGGTTTGGTTACTACTGCAGAATTATGTTAAATTGACGAATTTTACGAATTTGCATATGCATCTGGGAGTACGAGCTTGAGAGAGGTACAATACTTACAAATTGACGAATTTTACGTTTTATCAATTTGTATATATACATATGGAAATTATTAACACATTATACTAACATATTGTAGGTGTCAAATGCATCTAGTGGGCAACAGGCTTCAAAAGAAAATGAATAGGTATGCCACTCTGCTCTTCAAAAGGAAATTATTGACACATTATACTAACCTATTTCTCTGCTTTTAATGAATGTTTGTTTATATATGGAGTGGGGTCCTTAGAGCTTGCTGGTAATCTTCCCTTAGTTTAATGCAAATACCCTAAGCCCTTTGCTGCTGTTAATCAATTCTTTTTCCCAGAAGAATAAATAAAATTAAAAAAAAAACTATCCACCAAGTATTTATGAATTTAGTCAAATTGATGGGCTGTTCCATATGTATTTGGATCTTGAAAGCTTAGTTTAATTAAATGGTAGAAATTTATGATAAACAGGCTTTGCTATTGATAGTTGAATTGTTGTTGAATATTTACTTCAAAGTTGCAAGCCTTTGAAAAATACCAGTGGATGATGGTTTTGAATTCTCTCTAACACACACACATGGTTGAAATTGTCACCATTCACTTCAGATGAAGTGAGTTAGAAAGAAGCATGTTAGTGTTGGTCATTATAGTTATGTTGGATGATGTGGGCTTTCATATAATTATTGTAAGCAAAGGCTCCCACATGCTGAAAATTAGAACTAACACGTCAGTCATTAGTGCCAATAATGAACTGCCATCAAAGGCTTAAGATTGAAGTCCAGCACAATGGCAACTACAAATATAGAGAAATCAAAGATCTCGGCTTAAATAAATTACAGTTTCTTTCTATTATGAGCTCAAAAGTGATTTCATCGGAATTAGTGGAATGTTGGACCTATGGGCTTCTTTTTTTCTGAATTAAGAAATATACATAAATCATAACCTTCCTATGGCAGATTGTTAGTTGCATTGATGGTGCTTATTATTTCCGACACATGGGCAACTCTTTTGATAAAAGGTTTCCAAAATTCTTCATTGCTAATTCTTGAATTACATAGTGAAGTCAGGAACTTGATGTGAACTTCTAAATAGTGAAGTCAAATTTCTTCTTGTTGTTTTGGTATTAATCTATGTTAGGACAAAGATTATGTTAATCATGTTCATTTTTCAAATTCTTTGGTTTATTCATTAATCTGATTGGATTGGATGACCATTTTCTTGTCTATTTATTTGTGCAAATTACGAATTGGCATCTATATTTTTGTAATTTATTCCAAGCAAAAGAATTTAGAGAATGAACCTTTTTTTTTTTTCTCTTGACAATTTCTTTCCAAATAGTTTTATTTTTATTATTTCAAGTTAAACTGCATTAAATTTTCAAGTCACGTGTATATGTTTTTGCAGGTTTTGTTGAGGGAGTAGTTGATAAATCGAGCGGCTGATGTTTAGGAGCCAAACTGAGATTATGTTGCTCTTTTTATTTATTTATTTATTTTTTTTGAGGACTCGAATCTTTTAGTACAATATATTTTAATGATGGTTGATGGATATTTGTTTTTGCATGTATGAAAGTTTATATTTTGTTTGCACACTTATATGTGAATGTATTTCTATTATGAGTTTAAATTAATTTGTTAATTTTGTTATTTTTTATTAAAAAAAATTGTTAGGTGCTTGCAATTGATTTTTTTGTTATAGCAAATGTATATATGATTTTATTATAAAAATAATTATTTGCGACGGTAAAAAAGAAGTCGCTAAAAGTGTTTTTGAATTTTTTTTTTTGTTGTTGCGACGGCAAAATAGCTGTTGTAAAAAGTAGGTTAGGCAGTCGCAAATAGTTTGCGACTGTTATTTTGCGGTCACAAAAAGTATTTGCTACCCCACATTAGCGTCCCCTTTTTTTTTTTTTTTTTGCGACGGCAAAATAGTTGTTGCAAAAAGTAGGTTAGGCAACTGTTATTTTGCGGTCGCAAAAAGTATTTGTCACCCCCACATTCGCGACCCACATTTGTCGTCGCATGGGCCGTCGCAAAAAGTCTTTTGCGACTGTTTTTTTATTATTTGCGACAGCTTGTAGCGGTCGCAAAAAATACTTTTTTTAGTAGTGTATCTTTTTCTCTCCCTCTAATTGTTTTACTTTATATATAAAACTTTGAGTTTGGTTTGGAGTATTTAGTGGGTCGCAATAAACGAAAGGTAAAAGTTTGAATTAACATTAAGGTGAGTTATATTATACCTTGAGTCACCACCATATATTTTATGTATGTTTTGAGTTATCATAATTTATTTTACGCAATTTGTGTTTTATAAATTATATTAGCATTTTTAATTTATGAATCTTATTTTCTATAATAAGGAAAACCCATGGATATAATTGTTTATTAAAATATGTTTTGAGTAATTATATTATAAGTACCACACGTAGGTCTCATGCCTTAGGGGACATAAATAACCATTGGTCCTTTGATTAGTCATTTTGTGACCTTCTGTCTGTTATGGATTCACTAACACTCTAATTTCTAGTGTGGAGCAAAGTGCTGTACGGAGCTAAGTGCTACACTATTGTGAGAGCCACCGCTAGAGTTCGTATGAGCCATCTCTAGAGTTCGTATGAGCCACCTCTTGTGTCCATGCATCTGTTTTGTTCTATACCATAGTTATGATTTCTGGTGTGGAGCAAAGTGCTGTGTGGAGCTAAGTGCTACACTATGGTGGGAGTCACCTCTAGAGTTCGTATGAGCCACCTCTTGAGTCCATACATCTTTTCTGTTTCGTTCTATACCGTGGTTATGATTATTTTGTTGATATGATTTCTGTATTATATGTCAAATAGTTTTCGTATTATATATTCTATATTTTAATTTCAAGTTTTGTTTAGCCAATAACTATCTATGATGAATTTTAGGGGTGAGCATGGTCCGGATTGGACCGGATTGGGGTAAAATTAGGACCAATCCGTTATCTACGGTTCCTGAAAAATTGGAACCAATCCAATCCGTTTAAATCATGGAACCAATCCGAACCAATCCATTTAAATACGGATTGGATCGGTTTAGGACCACGGATTCACATAATTGAATAACAAATATATATATATATATATAACACTTTAATTTCATAAAAATATAAACATAGCACTATATCAGTTCCATAATAGCAACATGTTTTTCTATAATAGTGACATACTGTTCTTGAATTTAAACAATCATAAGAAAATACAAACAAAAGTAATAAAATAAGATATTATACGGTTTTAGGTTTGAGTTTAGATTTTATATAGAATAAGAGAAGATACTATGGGGGAGGATGTATAATAAAAATATAGACTATTTGTATACGGTCCGGATCGGTTCCAATCCGGAACCGTGGGGTTCAATCCGGAACCAATCCGCGGACTACGGATTTTTAATTCTTCAATCCGGAACCGAACCGCGGATTCAAAAAACCAATCCAAACCTATCAAATTGGACTGGAGTGGATCGGATTACGGATTTCACGGATTCCTTGCTTAGCCCTAATGAATTTTATGCCCTTAAGCTCTTTGTATAATATTTCTCACTCTGTCATGTGCTTATAATTGTTTACCGCTTTCAGGTGACATGTTAGGCCAGCGCGTGGGGTAGGCAAGAAGCACTTTGTAGACGTAGTTCAGCTTTGACAATTTAATTAAATAGAAGCTCCAATGATTATTTTAGTACTCTCACTTAAATTTTTTTTTTCCGCTCGTATTTAGTAATTTGTTTAAGAATTGGCCAGAGGTAACTCTAGTTATTGGCCATCACGATGCTTAACCCTTGGGTACGGGGAGCGGGTCGTGACAACAATAAAAAAATTTAAGTTGTTCCTTAAATTTTATATTAATATTATTTAATTATAAATGATTTCAAAAACAATAATTTTAACTTTATATTATTATTCCAAATTATTTTCTGAGTATTATGATATTTTTGTTATATTTTTCTTAAATCAAAATACACTGAAATATAACATTTTTTATGCGACAAAACACGTGCCCGCCAAGTTATCGTGTTGCCCAAGCATCTTGCTGCCCATGCTTGTTCACTCTATATATATAGATGTGCCAATCAGAGAGTCTCATCACCAATTCCCTCCAAACTCTCTTAGCCCCGTTTGTTTTGGGAGATAGAATGGAGGGGATTGATAGTGAGGGGATTAATAGTGAGGGGATTATTAGTGAGGGAATTGATAGTGAGGAATTGTTAAA
>NW_021037759.1:0-11908 GCF_004153795.1 Camellia sinensis | reverse complement strand
AAGAGAGAGGATAACGGTTTGTAGTCATAGTTTTTTGGGCCTTTGTCTAATTTAATTAGCTATTGTTTGAAGAAATTTTTATTATGTTTTTGATTTTTTTTTTTTGCTTTTTTTAGAGAAAAAATAAAATAATTATGATTATTTATTGACTTATTTAGTTTATTTTAAATGAAATTTAATTGTCCAAATTGAATTTGTAACAAATAGCTAAAGCAGTATTTTCAAGCATTTTCGGTACACACACTTGTTCACATGTTCCTTAACTGATCATCATACACGAGTAGCAAAATTCCAACATGACATGCGCTACGACAGTCTTACGCATTTTTTTTCCAAGTAACTGACATGGCCTTCCAATTGTTGACGTTCCTACAATACACGGCAGTTAGCACTCAGTGTTAAAAAACATGGTCTTCCAATTGAGGCTGACATCGTCAACGCTGTAAGCACACATTGCGTTTCTGCAAATTGTGAGCGTTCGTTCTTGGTCTATGTTGTTGTAATGTTTTGCTTCCATAGCCGTAGTTGATTTGCTTCGGTTTTGTTAGGTTGTATGTAACACCCACCTACATATTTGTTTTTTGTCGATTTCACTACGAATGTATCCAATTCGTATTTCAAATGGTTAAAGCATATGCTATTTTATGTTTATTTGTTATATTCTTGTCCATTATGTTGCCATGTTATGAATGCCATATTTACGTTTGTCAAATACTTGCTTTTCTACGTATACCACAATTACTGTTGCACTTGTAGTAGTAAATGGAAGCGTCCAAACGCATTGACAAGCCTTCCAAACTTTGTGTAAGCGCGGTAGTAAACAGACACAGCAGGCAGTCCGCAAACGATGCATAAGTAGTTTGGGAACCTCGCACGTGCAGATTTTCTTTGCAAATTTTTATCAAATAATTGGACTCTGGTTTTCAAAGGGGAGCTTCCATATAATGACAATGCATGGATTATAGAGCCTTGTCTGCAAGGCCTTTCCAGAAGTGTAACAAAAAGTCCATGATGTCAAGCAACTGCAAAACAAGCACGAGTTTGCTAAAAAGAATTGGCAGTCCTGGTCACGACTGATGGACAATAGGCATGGGCCAACCATCATAAGTTACAATGAAGCGACGGGTTTGATACAAGCATTTGAAGACTGGTGGGCGCATTGTGAAAAGGTAACATTTCCAAATTGTTTTACTTACGTCCAACGTGACACTCATGTATATATTAGAAACATTATTTTATGTAATTATTGATTAATATTTTTATTTGAGCAAAAATGATAAAAGCCTTATCTGCCATTATATTCAATGAAACGCAGTGTCACTTGGTTGGACAGACAAATAAATGTAAGATAGATTGAAAATTTCAATTTTTTTGGGGAGAGCTTTATGAGTTTTAGTGGCCATGTACTACTGCTGTATGACTAATGTTAGACATCTATTTTTCACCCCCAAGTAGCTTTGTTATACTTGCCAACTTGGCTCTCCGTTTCTCTATTCCCCCCTTCAATGTCAGACTATTTTGTGAAATTTTTTAAAGTGTTTTGTGAGTTTGTATGGGCAAGTACTTCTGTTAGACTTCCATTTTGTACTGCAAATTGCATTGTTGTAGGTGTGGGCGTGCATGCACGTGTGTGGTTAAATTGGGACCTATTTTGGACTCCAAAAAGCTTTATTATATTATTGACGTTGGAAAGTTGCCAAGCTAGTTTCATTCAAAAAACTCTTTCTCTCTGGTACTTCTATCTGGGTGTTTTTGTGGTTGTGAATGTGAATATGAATGTGAATGTGAATCTGCATGTACTAGTAGTGTTTTCCATATATTGAAGACTTCGTGATCCAAAGCAACTCGGTGAAGCTTTTTTTTTTTTTGAAAAGTTCATAAATAAGAAAAATGTGAAGCATCTTTAACTTTTGTGATTTTTGAAAAATGTGCTACATCTTTAACTTTTTCAACATTTTAACCCCTTCATTCTGATTTATACATATCAAAATAGAAGTTCTCTAAATAAACCTCAGAGAGTTTATCCCTTTCTACTTTGGGTAGATAAATAAATTGAACTTCAAAGCCATATACATTTCAGTCCACATAGCAAAATTTAAATATAAATGAGTCATGCCTTATCACTTTGCTTCTATAAATTTCTTCTCTTTTTTGCCTTCCATGCTCAATTTTATGGCACGATTGAATAAGGAAACATAGTTATGATTGTATCTAACAAAATTTATTATTGACTTCATTGGTTTAATTTGACTAGAACATTGAAAATGAAATATCAGCTAGACATCAGACACAGGAACTTCAATTAAAACACCAATAGGAACACAGAACATGTGGCATACACACTTGTAGGTGTCACCCCATTCAACCTTAGGATTTTAAAATTTTCAACTTTTGAGTGATAGATGTTTCAAAAAGGAAACATTTCAGGATGTTCCAACCAAAATGTTTGCAATCTAAATTATGAAAGAAAGTTATTGTATTGTAATTGGGAAGAATGGAGCCTCATTTGTCTGCAAGTTCAGTAAAGTTTACTAACCAAAACATGCATCTCCCTAGTTACACTGTTGAACGTGAATTTAGAATGTAGTTATCTATGGTCTCAACTCTTAGCCTCAGATAATTAGTATAAGGAAGGAACCTTCCAATTGCAACACATAAAGATGTTGAAGATAATTTTACAATTAATTAAATGGTTCCCTTGTTCGTTGTCATTGATTATTTAATAACAAGCTTAGTTTTTTTTTTTTTGGTATGACTTAGCAGCAGGTTCATTCACACACCATGAAATACACATATTTATTTCAAATCCTATGTTATAGATTTTGCAACCATTGGCATCTAATCCTGTGCAATTTTTTGGGTTTTTCCCAGGTTGACAAGAATACAATAAAGTTCAAAACGAAACCGTTGGAGCACATGGACCTCATACAAAGGGTGTACGAAGGCACTACGGCAACCGAAAAATATGCATGGACACCAGGTGCAGCGTTCGAACATGTCGCAATCGATGACGGTACTTCGCCGATAGATGAAGAAGATTTTGAGGACAACAGCGGTTTGCCCCCTTTCCATTCTGTCGCGCTGCCTGAAGACACTGTCCACCACACTTCTGTGCCAGAGGATGACATGCTGGTGACCGTAAACATTGCGTCGTCGACAATTCATGCTGATAACACACCTACAAGTGGTGGGAGCAAACGCAAATTTAGTTGCACAACACACCCACAGCGAAAAAAAGAGCAGAGTGAGGGAGCTTTGCTGTTGGCGAGTTGCATAGAAAACCTTGCATTTTCAGTTAAATTACAACAATGAGAAGTCCGCGTGCATCATGATTATGGAGATTCGACATAGGAGCTCATTGACAAGTGTATGACAAGGTTGTACTCGCTGGAAGGGCTGGATCCACAAGACCCACTAATTGTTTTTGGTTTGATGGTACTGGACAACCCGGCAAATCAAGCCATAATGGTGCGGATTCTGACAGACGCGACTGTTATTAGCTGGTTGAGCCCAATATCGAACGGAACGGGGACTCGTTCCTCCTCGGGGCATTCGGGGACGTCTACAGAGAAGTCCGCGTGCATCATGATTATGGAGATTCGACATAGGAGCTCATTGACAAGTGTATGACAAGGTTGTACTCGCTGAAAGGGCTGGATCCACAAGACCCACTAATTGTTTTTGGTTTGATGGTACTGGACAACCCGGCAAATCAAGCCATAATGGTGCGGATTTTGACAGACGCGACTGTTATTAGCTGGTTGCGAATGAAGAAGTCCCAAAGTATGGGTGGCCCATCAGCGGCAAACTTTGGAATGGGTGGTTGGTTCTGACGATTGTCCAGCATTTGTATCACGTTGCAACCTCCTTTGTTTGTTGTTATTTTTTTTTTCCCTTTTGAACAAACTAAGATAGTGTGCCCTTTTTTTTTTCCTTACCAAAAACTGTGACATTGTGCATGGAATTTTTTGTTATTATCAATCGGTTGGTTTGTGTGATGATGTTGATGTTGTAGTACATGCTTGCAGTTGTTTGCTGAAACAGGTTTTCTTTGGCCACTTGAGTTAGAAATTGTCTAATTTGCATTATGGGAATCTCAACCTGTTTTACTACTTTTTCAGTGAATATTGTTCGTACACTCTATCTTCTTCACAGAATTTCTTTGAAAGCTGCGTAGTAGGAGTGTATTTTCGTGGTTGTTGTTTGTAGTGAATTTTAAAACTGCATATTCCTCCAATTACAGATTCATAAAGAGAGTTGAACCAACAGAAGTTGATGCTTCACCTCTCACTGCTACTACTTCAAGTCTCAAGTTTCTGCATATTCCTCCAAATTTTTGGATGATTATATTTATTTATTAATTTTTTTAAATCCATTTCATAGAATTTTTAGCTCAAAAATAAGTACAGTGTGTCAAACTAGAACTCCTCTGTTTGGTTGTGCATTTCTGTTTTTGATTTTTTTCTTTTTTATTATTATTTTGTTATTTTTCAGATTTGTAATAGAGCTGAAAAGTAAACAAAAAATTTACATAATTTTGAAAAAAAGATCATTAAAGATTAAAAAAAAATCAAGGAAAAAACTGGAGTTGCCCACACTAAACTAGAGTCCTCCAAATTTTTTCAATGATCATTAAAGATAATTATATGTATATATGTACTTATTTTTCTTTTTAATCACTTATAAACGGTTACAATTGTAAATTTAGGAAACCCATTGTGGAGTTGCCCACACTACACTGTGCTTTTATTCTCTCTTTTCACAGTTTACAATTTTCCTTTTTGCCATTACATTTTTCTTCTTTAATTGTTTTGAAGACTGGAGTCCTCCAAATTGGTTTCTTTTTTCTTTTTTTTTTTCATGCATAATTTTGTTCCCAATTAGTGTAAAAAAAATTTCGGATTTTTTTTTGTAAAACTGTCTTATTATTTTTGTAAATTTATGTTACGTGTGTCTACCAATTTAAAAAGTTGACTATAAAATATGAACAAAAGGTAGAGAACACAAAAATTACGCAACGGGACAAAATAGAATTTTTTGAACACTATTTTTAAAAAATTATACCAAAACAAGGTGTTTATTTTTTTTTGGGTGCATAACATAGACTTTTCTGAACACAAATAATTTTTTTGGGTGAACCAAAAAAAGGGAATCATAGACGTAGGCCCCTTTCTCCTTGTCCTAATGCTCACAAGCAAGTGTACACAACACATACAAGAAAATGTACCCACCACCACCTTGTCCCATCTCTTCTTTCCCTTTTCATTTGTTTATATTCTTGTTTGTTGACAGTGTGGTTCTCTCTCACACTCTCTCTCCCTTAAACTCTTTGACTTTCCATAGTATTTGCAGAAGGTGTGTGCTTACATTTTTACTCATCACTCATTCAAATTGTGGAAAATTCTTGTAAATCAAACTCGAAGCGGCCGTCGTATTGTCTTCAATTTTTGCATATTTTGCATTCTATTTTTTACAAATGGCGGACGACGCTGGTCTTAGTCACATCGTGCACAATTGTACATCCCGGGAAGCTATCGCTGAAATTGCGCGGGAAATGGTGGTTGAAATTGATCACAACTTGATAGAGACATGGAACAGTGCAGCTAGATATTATTACAACCATTATCACAAAGTCCCTCGAAATACATCAATACTTTCGGGACGTTTATGGATGTATGAGTTGTTTAACAGGCACAAAGGTCGGTTTGAAGATGCTGTCAGTATGTCCAAACCAGTCTTCTTGTTGTTATGCGACGTGCTTCATAGTTTTGGGTTGACACTGCCGCAGCGGGAGCATGGTATTCTGCTGGATGAGAAGGTAGCCATTTTCATTTGTGCATTGCAAGGAATGTCTTAGAAAAATTTGCAAGAACGGTTCTAACACTCAAAGGAGACATTGTCACGCAATTTCCATGAGGTTATACAAGCTATGATACTGTTCACATCGGTTCATAGTAGGAGTCTTATGCCCGAGCAAGTGCAACAAGGGGGCCATCCACATTTACGATCGCAACGGCGGGACCGGTCATACAAGGTGACACTTTTCATAAAATTTTAGTGAATACAGTACCGACATATACCCTGAATTTTTTATTTATACCTTCTGAAAAAATGATGCGTTGTGTAGGACTGCATTGGTGCACTAGATGGCACGCACGTGATGGCTTGTGTCTCGCAAGAGTATGCCACTTCATACTATGGCCGGAAAAGCGTGCCAACACAGAATATACTGGCCATATGTGACTTCGATTTGTGCTTCACGTTTGTGTCAGCCAGTTGAGACGGGAGCATGCACGACAGTAGGATGTTGCACTATGTCACAACCGAGCCTAAACATCGCTTCCCAGACCCCGCACCTGGTAAAAATTATTAAACATTTAATAAAATAGTATACTTTAAAAATAATAGCAGATAAATTATGACATCATACTTGCTCTTTTACAAAAAATTGATAAAATTACTATTTCCAGCTGCTGATTGGAAAGATTATGAATAGTCATTCACAATAATAAGGAAATAAACAATATTATGAACATATCGGTAGGATTGATTTCGTATTTTCTTCAAGTGTACACTTTTTGTATGTATTTTATTTGATACAATGAATAACGTTTCAATACTGGTAATACAAACAAAATTCGTAAGTGTTGGTAGTGCTACTGCTAAAAAATGTGCTCAATGTAGTCATGCAAGTGCAATGTAATTTCTTCCCACAAATAATTGCCTTCACTAATGGCCATATATTTTGCTTGCATGTGCAGAACATATTCATGTCAACATTTCATCACCATCAAATTGCAAGTGCCAACAGCCAATATGTCCACATGATAATGCGATCATACACAGTATCATTTCAAAAAAAAAAATTGTAAATAAACAAATAAGAAAATAAATTAATTCAAAATTTTTTTATTTCGAAACAAAATATTTAAAACTGCAATTTACTAAAAACAGAAATGTAATTGAAAATTGTTGTATTTGACAAGAAAATTTATTGACAAAAAAAGTAGTTGAAAACAAAATTGGAAAACAAAATAATTAGTAACACAATAATAGAAAAATTATTTATTTGGAAAAAAAAAAAACTGAATGGAAAGCAAAACTATTTCACAAAAAAAAAATGTAATTGGAAAATCATTATTTGAAAATCAAAATTAATTGAAAAAACAATTACTTGCAAGAAAAATTATTTGAAACAAAAAACTTACTTGAAAAAAATTTGTTACTAAAAATTTTAAATGTCAGTTTAAAAACAACGTAAACTCATTTTTTGACACTACGTTTTTTCCTCAAATTATTGTAGGTGACAACCATTTATAAACTAAAAAAACTATTTTCGAACAATGTTTTATTGGCAATAATTTTGAGTTTTGTAATTATAAACTGCAAACTGACAACGAAATGGTTACCAAACAGGCCACAGTGAATAACATTTTTGTGTTCATTACAGGAAAATACTATTTGGTGGACAGCGGCTATAGCAACAAGACAGGGTACCTAGCCCCATACAAGGGGTATAGGTATCACCAAAATGCCCATCAGAATCAAACACCACAAAATGAGTTCGAACTGTTCAATAAGGCACATTTGTCATTACGTAGTTGTATCGAGCGAACATTCGGTGCCTAGAAGTCGAGGTGGGGGGCATTGCGGAATATTCAGAAGTTCAGTTTCTCTAATCAGGTGGTCTTTGTATCTGCGTCGATGGCGTTACATAACTTCATACACCGACATAGTCAAATTGATGAGGTCACATTGGCTATCCTAGACAGAAATGAATACATGGCCTCGGAAATGCCCAACCACGATGAATACACACGGGTTGCCAATGTGATTGAGAAAGGGGACTCCGACCCCCGCAATGGCTGCTGTAAGAGCGAACATTACGTACCAACTCGGACGGCAAGCGCAGCAGTTGGGGCGAATATTTGAAACAATAATGTTGGTTAAAATTTTAATATGTATAACTGAGATTCAAATTTATATTATCATATATTTATAAAAACGTTTGGTTTTAATGTTTTGATGTCTTCGGTAAAATAGATTATGAACGAATTTTATTTATAAATGAAGTATGTCCAATCATTAATATATAAAATACATGATGGACGTATGTCCAATAATTTTGTGATACAAGCAATATTTTTTTTTAGATGCACCTTCTATAAACAAAAATCTGTGACGAAGAAATTTGAAAAAACACATAACACAAAAATAATGTAATAAATTTGTTTTGGTTGTGTGAATTTTTAATACTTTTTAGCAGGAACTTTATATACTTTTCTATCCGTTTTTATGTTACATATGTCCACAAAAACATTGTTCAAAAAAATTTAAAAAAAATTACAATTTTTTTTTTGTTTATGGTACAGGGTTTTGATTTGTTGTTATTGGTCCCACACATCAAGCAAGACCAGCTAATAAAAAAGGAAAAGAATTAAAATAAAATAAAATAATGTTCAACAACAGCACTGCACATGACTGTTGCACAGTGTTTCCTATTGTCCAGCTAATAAAAAAGGAAATGAATAAAAAATAAAAAATAATGTTCAACAATAGCACTAAAATATGACCGTTGCACAGTGTTTCCCATTGTCCAATTACGTGGACCAATAAGAGCCACTTATTCACAGGCAAGCTACCTAACAAGCACGTAACATCTCTTCCTGCCGCTGTGTCAATTTATAAGGGTAAAAAAGTCATTTTAGCATTTGTAATAATATTATATTACACATCTTTTCGTAAAAAATCAAAAAGTTATCCCAAATAACCATATTTTTTTCCTTCACTTTTTAGTCCAACAAGTTAAAAAGTGCACTTATTTAGGACACCCCAAACAACCTCTAAATTGGGAAATAGATGGAGATAGGCTTACATGAACTAATTTGAGAATTATATTAATAATTTTTTTTTCCTATAAAAATTACCAAAGCTTCTAATCTTGATTGATCCTAACAATGAAAACTAAGGTAACATCTGTGTAAGGGGGTTCAAGGTTAGGAAGATGATTAGAGAGGCAAAACTATGATAATGATCCAATAATGGTGGAATGACTGGAGAATGAGCGGCAACAACTGTTTGGGAGTTGGAGAGTGTGTAGCTGGGTGAGGGTGAATCAAGTAGCTCAAGGAGAAATGTATGGCAGTGCACAAATGGGCAGTATCTCTCCCAAATTTTCAAAATTCCTCCTCTTGAAACTTGGGAAATGGGTCCTATTTATAGGCTTTTTCTTGGTACCAAGAGGACACCAAGTGGCCAAATAGAGAGAGGACATGTGTCCCAGAGGATCACATGGAATATTCTGCCTTGAGCCACTAAACTGAAGGTGTCATGTATCCCTCTGCATGTACTGTGTACTATCGGTTTGCCTTTGCAACTACTTTTTTTGAGCCTCAGCAAGTATAGTTGTGACGGGAGTGTTTGGCGCTATAACTCCTTTTTGAGCCTCAACAAGTGCAGTTACAGCGAAAGTGTTTGCCGCTGCATTTGCCTTCTCAGCTCGAATCTCAGCAAGTGCACTTGCAACGGTAAACCTTGCTGTTGCACTTGCTTTCTTAGTTTTACTTGGCCAGTGCATGCATTCTCAGGACTCCATTAGTCTGCTATCGACTATGTTCATGCTCACCTCAGCGAAGCCTCCACCCTTAGCCACCTAACCACAAACTCCCCAGTTTCCCAAGGTGAAGGCCACAGCTAAGCCTGCTATCAGCCATGCTGTGCCTTACTACCAAGTCCAAGGGGGTTTCCTTAGTCTTGCCTACGCTACTAAGGTAGGTTCGTGAGCTAGGTAAATGGAAAAGGAGTCTCTTGCGCTTGGGCTGCACTACTCCCATCTTTGCGGGGCTGCCGCGGTAAACTGATATCTCTAGGCCTGCTATCAACTCCAACCAGTAAGTCTTGAAACCTGCTATCAGTGCCAAGTGAATGAACTTTGGGGCCTGTTATCAGCCTTGGGCTAGCAATGCCTTGGGGCTTGTTATCAGCGCCAAGCATTAGCCTCTATTTGCAGAGGGGAAGCTTTTCCCAAAGGCTGCTTTCACCTTGGCGGGATGTTTCCTTCGCAAGTTGGCTGCGGCGGCTGTAGTTATTGCGGCAGTCATTTCCTGTAGCAAGTTCAAATGGCAAAGCCGACAATATTGGAGATGGCGGCGCCGACAAAGTGCCTCTGTAACTTGGGCGCTGCAAGTAATACCTCTGTAACTTAGTTGTTTCAGTTATCTCCTTCCCTCAGTAACTCCAGATGGCGGCAGAACCGACAATACTTAGAATGGCGGCGCTGAGACAAAGTACCTTCGCAACTTGGCCGTCGCAAGTGTCACCTCTGCAACTTAATTGCTTCGGTTGAACCGACATTATTGGAGAATAGCGGCGCTGAGGCAAAGTCCCTCAACAACTTGACCGCCGCAAGTGTTCCCTCTGTAGCTTGACCGTTGTATGTGTTGCCTCTACAACTTGACTGTTGCATGTGTTGCCTCTGCAACTTGACTTAGGCATTTTCCTTTGTGGAGTCCATTTGGACCCTTGGCGGGTTAGACCTATTTCGGCCTACTATTGGCCCACTTCCCTTGGGCTTTGGCCCATGCTTTTTTTTCCATTTCCAGTCATCTCAGGAGGGTGACCTCACCACTTAGGCCCATACTTAATTTGGGGTTTAATTTCTGACCTTCTACAATCTGGAATACAAAAACAAATTTAGAGAGAGAGAGAGTTGAAGGAGGGAGGGTAATGAGGATGAAAAGGAGAAGAGCAACCAGGGATGTAAGAAAAATTGAAAAAACCGACAAAACCAATTGAACTGGACCAAACCGGCTATATTTGGTCTGTTTTTTAACAAGAATTGGTCTGTGCGGTTTTTAAATTTGAATTTTTTCGGTTTCGGTTCGGTATCTGTTTAAGCACCTTATGCACCGATCTAAACCGAAACCGATCGCTTCAACATATATTATATTTATAATATATATATATATATATATAATCTAATAATATAATGATTTTTAATAAGTATAATAAATTATTAACCTTAATTAATTAATTTTATCATCTTCATAACCACAGTTGGTAAATTTTTATTATATATAATCTTAACTCTAACTCATCATTCTTGAAACCTTAATATTTTTAAACTTTTTTTTTGTTTTTATTTTTGTTAATTTAGGAATTGAAAAGTGTATATTAAATGGATAGATTGGATATGTTTGAAATGGTGGACAAATAACTAATTTAATATTTTTATATAGATTAATAATTATATTTAAAAATGGTTTAAGTTTGAAAAATCTTAAACTGATTAAACTGCACCAAACTAAACCGTTCGGTTCAGTGCGGTTTGATGAGAGAAGCAGTCTGTATTAGTATTCAAAATAATCAAACCGACATTATCGGTTCGGTGTAATTTTTTACCTTAATACCGACCGTACCGAACCGAACCGATTACATCCCTAAGAGCAGCAATAAATGAATATTTGAGAGCTGCAACAATTATATATTAATGAGTAATATTAGAGATCCTAAAAGTTTTATCAAAATTTTTATTAAATGTCTCATATAGGTATGAGACCCACACCATGTAGGTCCTATGTGAGTCCCACATTATGTGGGTTCCATATAAGTCTCACACCTATGCAAGATATTTAGTAAAACTTTTAAGTTTCTAACATTTTTGTTATATTATAGCCACTGATATAAAGAACGATTGCCATGCCACAACACTTGCACGCTTGCCCATGCCAGTAGCCTTGTCAATCCATCGGCCAAAATGTTATTAGGATCTGGGTCCAACAATAGATCTTCCTTCCCATCTCAAATTAAACGCTAGCCATCCATTGCTCCTCTTCCTCACATCCTCCTCCTACTTATCACTAACGTTCATTTTCTTCTTCTTCTTTTTTTTTTTTTTTTTTTTTTGGTT
>NW_021037758.1:0-10951 GCF_004153795.1 Camellia sinensis | reverse complement strand
CAGACCCAGTAGAAAATACTAAACCAAATATAAGCATTGAATAAAGCTATAGCATTCAATAGATGGTTAACCAAGATAATAATTGTGACTAATACCGTCTCAAGGACACTAATGTCTATGACATGTTTCAATTCCCATCATTATCAATATGGCTCAAAACTGGCCAAACTTATAACAATGAACTATATATCAAATTCACATTACTTCCAATATCAACAACATTAATGAGAATCAAGCTATATTAAAACACTTCATACTTCCCGTTTGATACACTTTTAGTGCTGTATCAATAACATGTAAAACACTCAATTATATAAGCAACACATAATAGTTGATGCTAATGGAGTCCATCCCCTATCTCCTCCCAAACAAAATTCCGGTTTAGAGGCCATCCCCTATCTTCCCCTAAACCGTGGAGTACATCCCCTATCTCCTCCCAAACAATATGCATATGCAATGCTCATCATGACATGTATACTGTATTAATTCAATAGTCTAAATTTATGATTAAACAATTTGATTAGTTTTCAATTTCCCTAATCCACATACAATGTCTACAACAAACACGACTATCTCCACCGATAGCCCAAACAGTTATTTCTAGACTGGAATAAATACATCAACAATTCAATAGGTGAGTGATTTAAATTATAACAACATCACCATTAATCAATGAATTCCTCAATTTCATGAATTTAACCAAATCCCCAATTTCTGAAATTAATTATACAAATTAATTCATTATTACAGACTAGGGTTTTCCCAAAATTACCAAATATCCAACATATCAAATACCAAACTTAGAACAAAACTTATAAGATGGAGTAGGAAATCCTACTTGAAAGAAATAACTAGAATGGAGAAGATGGAGATGAAGACTCAAATTCCAAAGTGCTCCAAATCCTCTCTTTTTTCAGATTAAAAGAAAGCTCTCGCGAAGCTCTACCTTCTTTCAAAGGAACTGCGTAGAAGACCCCAAGAATAGATCAAATCTTAGAGAGAAGGTGAGAGTAGAGAGAGAAACTCTCAAATGCGGTTTTTAAAAGTTAAGAAAGAAAAAAGTAGGTCAAAAAAGTGATCCAAAAGTGAAATCACGGACTGATGTAGTCGACTCTACGCTCGAGCGTGAAACCGCCGAGCGTAAGACACAGACTCACGCTCGAGGTTCGGAAAAAGAGCCGCTCGAGCGTCGATTGCACCCTTCCAGAAGTTTTGCAGGCGATGGTATCCGCTCGAGCGTAAAACTCACCGCTCGAGCGGAGGGACAAAATCAAAAGATCACGCTCGAGCGTAAAAAAATATCCTCAGCGGACGGACTGCAGAAGTAAAAGTACTGGGAGATGGAGACCAGCTCGAGCGGTAAAAGCTCCCGCTCGAGCGGAGAAGCAACAACGAAAAGCCCGCTCGAGCGTGAAGGCAAAAACCGGGCATCACCTTTTGGTTTCAAAGTGCAACCAACCTGTTTAAACTTGCCCATCAAACCCAAGACTCAATACAAAGAGGTAAAGGCTAGAAGTGATAATGATACAAAACAAATCCACGAAACCAAGTCTAAATACAGTATACAAAGGAGAAAAACCGGGATCGCTTATATCCCCTATCTCCTCCAACACAACACAATGCATATAAACAACAATTATACACATCATCACACAATACATAAATTTAATGTACGTCTTTCAATCGTCAATCTCAATGGACACATTCCAGTGATTAGTTTCAGTTACCTAATCATCATGCATTGTCTACAACAATCACGACTATCCTCCACCGATAGCCCAAAGCAGTTATTTCTATACAGAGAAATAAATGCAACATGGATATATAATCAACATTCAACTAGGTAGCGATAAATAATCCACTACACCCTTAGCCCCTTCCCTTTTCAATTTCCACATCTCAATTCAATTCCTCATTTCCAACAATTAATTATACTAATTAGTCAATCAATGTAATTAGGGCATTTTCCATAATTAAAATTACACCCGTAGGTCCATTCATTAATGTTTAACATTAATTTCACTTTTCCATGCCAACATGCATCTAGAATTGTTTAGCTAAAACCCAACCTTTGCAAATTACACAAAAGCCCCAAACTTTTACCAAATACCAAACCAACCCATCATCTCAAAATAACCAAAATTAAAGACGAAAGTTCATAGAAAGGAGTAGGTTCCCTACCTCAAAGTTGAGCTCCAATGGAGATGAAGACCAAAACCAAAATGCTCTCAAATTCCGAAATTTTCAGAATAAAATGACGCCCTCGACGATCAACACAACTTTTACAAGGCCGATGAGAAGGAGGACACTCTTAACTGGATCAAACCCTAGAGAAGAAGGGAGTATCTAGAGAGAGAGACTCAAAAAGTGGTTTTAGAAAAAGTGAGAGAGAAAAGAAAAGAAAAAAGTGATTTGAAAATCACCAGCGGATAACTCATATAAGTATGACCCGCTCGAGCGGAGGAACACGACGCTCGAGCGCCAAGAACAAGAATCTGGACACGCTCGAGCGCAATAAGGCCCCTCGAGCCCAAGACACAAGAATAAAGCACTTCCGCTCGAGCGCGAAACCAGTCGCTCGAGCGCATAATTCCACCTCCGAACTTACAGCCCAAAAAGTACCACCCGCCGAGCGCCACGCTCGAGCGTAAACAACCGCTCCGAGCGCCAGAAATCACATCTGCAGAAGTTTTGTAGAAACCCGAAATACTGGAGGTGGCAATACCGCCGAGCGCAAGATGCCGCGTCAGCGGAACGCCTAAAAACTGAACAACAAGGAATTGAAACCAAGGCCTAACCACCTGTAACAACCCGTTCAAAACACCTAAAACTCAATCATATGAATCTAAAGGACATAACAAGATAATACCACTACCAACTCACGGAACCATGTCGGAATCAAACGGAACAGTAAAGGGATACACGGGATGGCTATAATACATAAGTTTGTTGTGTCGAAATATTCTCGCACACACATATATCTGGGTATGTCAACAGAGTTCATAATATTCATAAATGTCAATGCACCTGACAGTCATTATTAAGTAATTGGTCTGGTCTTCCTTTTTTTATTAGGTAAAATCCTGAAATGATTATAATCTTTTTACAAGCAATTAGTTCAATGAAGCTAAGCTCCAGTCTTCAAAGTATATCTTTCAATTAGCAAAATTTAAGAGTGATTCGATAGTTTTGTAAATTGGGTATGGGCTGTGCATTGATATGAACAGCTGCAAACAGAAAGTTAGATTCCTTTCTATTTCTTCCCACAAGAATGGGTTTTGCATATATTTATTTATCTATCCATTTAATGCATATGTTCACTCAGTGCTTTTGATTCACATTATGCTAAATTGTGATGCATGGCAATAACAGGGTAACAGTTTTCACTTCTATATTTGGAAAAGCTGTTTTAGAAGTTGTATAGAAAACCGAAGAATACTTTGTTGTTGGATAAGGTCTGAAATGGCCCTACATGTTTCTTCCTCAAATGAAGCTTGCTACATAGGTGAAAAATATGGCTTAACAAGTGTGGGATTAAGAAGGAGAGTTGATCAATCATCCCTAGAAAACTTAGAATTCGAGTGTTAACTCCCAGAAAATCACCAAACGCGTCGGAGGTTGCACAAAACTTGGACACACGACCGTCTAGGCAAAGAGACTTTGAGAGAAAACGGGACTCGAATCGGGTTTCCGGTTGGAGTTAGAGCAAAAGTTTCACGCTAGGCAAACTAGTTCCTTAAAAAACTTAGAATGTCGAGGCGTTGACAGCCTCCAAAATCACCAAACGACACGTCGGAGTAGCACGAAACTTGGCACACGACCACTAGGGCACGAGAGACTTGTGAAGAAATCGGGGACTCGCGAATCGGGTCCTGGTTTGGGAGTTAGACAACAAACTAGTTTTGAGTACCAAAAGTGTAAGAAGAATCAAGGAGATAATGGCTGATGTTGTCAACTTTTGAGGACCAAAGGATTCACTGGAACACTTTGGAAGTGGAGGGGACTCATCCACAAGTGGACATTCTCAGTGGTAAAGTATGTTAACTTTGAATGATAACAAATTTATAAAAGAATATATTTTGAAGAACTAGAAAGTAATGGAAACATGCATGGACAGTCCAAATTGTATAGAGGCATGAGATGTATAAATGTTGAATTAGTCTAAAAAATATTTCTTTTTCTTCTTATATTTAATAGCTTCAAAAAGCCATTCGAAAGGCTAAATTATTTGTACTATCTTAGAATCCAATCAGTAAAACCTTATGGCTAGAGACCATATAAGTTGTATGACAACTTACGGCACATTAATGGGATGCACCATTGTGAATTAGCTTTAAAATTTAATTTTTTTTTTTTCATAATCTCTGAAAAAGTATGTTAGAGGGATTAATTATTATAATTTGATTAATTGTAAATTGATTGAGTTACTAATTTTTTAATCTTTGTATTAATTAATTAATTACTAAAGCTTTTTAATTTATTTTTGCAGATGGATTGGATGGTGGCGTTTTTTGACGTGCAACAATGATGTAATTGCTTGAATGTTCATTTTGTTTGATAAGGATACACATTACTTTGTGGAGTTGCACTGTTATTGTTTGATGTTTGGAGAATGTAAGTTATAACTTTAGATATTTTGTGGATATTGCACTATTTATGTATTAGGATAAGTGTATTTGTAATGATGATGATATTTGGTCATTTTGTTAATTTGTAAATGTGTTGATAACAGGTTTAGGTTAAGTTGTGAATGGAATTGTTATTTACAGAGTCAACATGAAACAGGTATATTTGTTGAACTAAAATTCGAGTATTTTTGATTAACAATAGGTATAATGTGGAAAAAAATATTTATGGAATTGTTGACAAAATTTTTCATCCCAAAGAAGGTTTTTTCGTCTCTTATTTGGCTTAGTGGAAGATTAATTTTGTCATGAGATTCTTATTTCGTCGCTAAAAATGAATTTGTCATGGACGGAAAAATAGTCATATTTTTGTCACTATTCCCTCAATGTGGACGATTTTTTTTGACATATTTTCATCATTTTTATGATGAATTTGTTTGTCTTTATTGGTACTTCTTTGACAAAAAATTCGTCTTCGTTTATTATTAAAACGTGACAAAATTAGTTCGTCTCTATTTCTTATATTGTATGACAAAATACTTTCGTCTCTAATTTCGTTCTTTAATGATAAAATATTGTCGTAATTACTACAAAGTATGTTTCCAACAGAGTGTATGAGACAAAAAAAATTCATCAATTTATCATTTTTAATAATGAGATTTGTTTTGTTTCTATTTGGTATTTCTTTGACAAAAATTTTCATCCTCGTTTATATTAAAGCGTGACAAAAATATTTCAATCTCTATTCTTCTATATTTTATGACAAAATACTTTTTGCTCTAATTTCTTTCTTTAATGACAAAATATTTTGTCGCTAATTACTTACAAGTATGTTCCCAACAGAGTGTATTGGAGGACAAAAAATTTCGTTCACAAATTTAATCATTATTCACATGACGAATTTGTTTTTTCGTCTCTAAAGACCCTTTAGCGACGACGCTTTGGCAAACAAAATGAGTGACAAAAAATTTTCGCGTAATTAGTTCTGAGTGACGAAATATATTACAATTTTGGGACCAAATTTGTTTCGAATCTTTAAATCCCAAATTTGTTGTAAACATTATTCTATCAACATCGGAACATTAGCAACGTCAGGATATTTATCAAACATCAATGGGTTTCAACCCTTCTCGTTCACAGTGTGTGAAAGCAGGTGCCTACTAAGAGTCCCTTGAGGCATGTATGTCATGAACCAGTAAGCCTCTCTTTCCATCCAAGCAGCAACCCAAGAGAGGAAACCAATTGCCTATGTCGAACCTTAGTAAGCACTGCAATCTCAGACCTTGAATCTCCAACACCCTTTGTCACTCAGCCACTCCAAGACTCCATCCTTCTTATACTGCAATCTTAGTCCATCATGCATCCCCTTTGTGACTTTTTCCAATCCCTCTTCCAATATGTTCCTTCGCTAAAATTGTTGGTCACAGTCTTCAAAACTTGAATGGAGATTACCATTATTTCTAGCTTAATAACATGAATATTCACTAGGTCTACGACTGTCTATTGACGATATGTTTCACCCGTTGTCCGCATCCAGTTGCAAACCCAACCAATCAGGCAATGGTAATCTTAACAGCATTTATGGTTGAACCTGACTGATGAGGGACAAAACCACCATGGCATTTGGACTCTGCACCATACAAGAATGCTTTTGTTATAGCCCTTACAAATGCAGAAACACCACTAACCCCAAAAGCCCAATACTGCACAAATACAACTAATTACCAAAACCCACAACACACCGTCGAACTTATTGCCACTACTTCTTTGAAGTCTTTGTTCCACTAACTGAGGCGTACCGGCAATGGATAACACTAATCTCCAATATCCAGATTTCCCTCAGTTTTACAAGTACATTACTCTGAAAAGATGGAATGTTCCCATAAAGTCGGTTGTTCGAAATCAATTCTCTTAGGTTTAGGCCCAAAGTTGTGAGGCTCATTAGGGATGTACCCGTTAAATTGTTATTAGCAAGTATTAGTCTCTTGCAACGAAGTAATTTGATGAAAAATTGGGGCAATCTTACCACTAAGACCCATTTTTCGAAAATTGAAAATAGTAATGTCTCCATGTAGAACAAGTAGAGACCCTCCCATTGGACACAAGGATCATTTCCCTTTCAACTATCCGCAAACACCGTTTGGTAACCAACAGATTGTGCAACGAAGCAATGTATTTAACCAGAATCCGCAACCAACACCAGGATCGATAAGCAGAAACTATTAGGTCCCAAATTGTCATATCAACTTGCCAACCAAGAATGGAAAATTTTGGGCGGCCTTTGTAACAGATTGTTTGTCAAATTCACAAACTTTAAGGCGAGTGGAAGGTTCACAAGAGACACGGGTACTAATCTGATTCCCGATTGTCCCTTTAACACTGAAATTCTGCAACCCCAGTCTAGCCCCTGAAAGTTCCGGTTTAAAAGGACCTGAAAAGAGAATGAACCAACACTTGGTCAATTGGGTCATGGTCTGATCACCCCAATGAGCCATTGCTTAGAAACCGTGCCCATTCAACCACAGAGACGAATCGATGAACCCGAAAAAGTCCCGGTAATCCACCCTCGGATTGGAGCAAGGTACACAAACCCGCCAAGAATTCGGAATGTTTCCGTTGGCCGCCGGTAGAGAAAACCTGTAGAGGTGTGGAGATTCGGGATTGCCACGGCGAATATGATGATAAACACCTCATTTCGAGAAAGAAGTCCGCGAGGGTAAATATGGAAGAGAAATTGTTGGTTGGAGGAACAAGAATGGATAACTCAACCGGGGACAAACTGACCAGTGAATCTCCTCTTGGCTCACCCTTTATGGGAACCTCATTTTCAGGTTCAGGTGATAAGTAACCTCCAAGGACTTAGCTTGGAAGGAATTGGAGTTGGAGACTCTGTTTAGTTTAGTTGTTATTTATTTATTTGATATTACATGTAAACATTCAAGCCTGGAGCTTTATTTGTATTTGAGTTAGAACTCATATTTTGTGTCCAAGTGTTGGCTTGGAAAGATGTTAGCCCGTAAGGCATTTAATTTGATGTTACATGTAATGTTTTTCAATAAGAATACACTGATGAATAGAATAACGGTTGGTTTTCTTTTATTAATGCATGTCAATGTTATGTATATTATGGGTTTATTTTGGGGGCGTGACAGGGGATGTACTCCACGGTTTAGGGGGAGATAGGGGATGGACCTCTAAACCAGATGTGTTGGGAGGAGATAAGGGATGGACTCCATAGATAGAGCTCATATGCTTATCTATTAATGTGTTGACAGAGCTCATATGCTTGTCATTGGAAGTGTGATAGTGCTCATATGCATATCCGTGGAAGTGATGATATAGCTTGTATGCTTATCTGTTGTTGTGTGATATAGCTAGTATGCTTATCTAATATGAAATGGGAAGTGTTTGATATGAGTTTCTGTCTCATATGAGTTGTTTGGCCAGGTTCTGAGCCATGGTTGTAAAATTGAGAATTGAAAGGAACTGGAAAATGAATTGTAAAATGGACTTGCATGTCAAGAAATTGTAAAGTGTGATAAGAGAAAGTATCAGTGTTGGCCATCTATCAACTGCTAATCTTTTAGTCATTGTTCATATTTGGTTTAGTATATTTCTACTGGGCTGTGGCTCACCCTATATGGGAATATCATTTTCAGGTACAGGTAGCATGCCACCTCCAACGACATAGCTTGGGAGGCTAGAGGCGGGCACACTCTTGTCGTTTTATTTTTGTTGTATTACATGTAAATTCAAGCCAAGGGCTTAATGTGTAAATGAGTTAGTACTCTTTTGTTGTAACTACGTGTTAACTTGGAAAGCTGTAAGCCTTTAGGGCATTTGCTTTTGTCGTGAACATGTAATACCTTTTGTAATGAAAGAATGTGGAACTTTTACATATCAATGCATGTCTTTATTGATGGGTTTAATGTTGTTATTTTGAGGGCGTTACAGTGTATGTAGGAAGTAGGTGTAATGAAATTTTGTTAGCAAGGTAAAGTTATTTAAGCAAAAAAATTACATGATTAATAGTTTGAACACAAAGAAGTTTATGATACCTTTAACTTCTTGTACCTATAGACCACACCCAGAATATTTAGCAGCTGTCTTTTATATTCATGGATCCGCTTGAACTGTAAGTCAAAGAGGCTATTTGGGTCAATGCTTACACCTGTCACTTGAAATATGAACTGAGCTAATCGCTGCTTGTCAGCCATCTTGGCTGATTCCCACTCAGCTTGGAAGTCTGCATCGTCAGCAAACAATTGGAGAAGAAGGTTCAGTAGTGACATTTATAACCATACAGAAAAATTCACCGACAGATGATTTTTAATATGATCTAAAAATCATCTCTAGTACATACTTTCTGAAGATCTACAAGTAGGTCAAGGTTGGTCACCCATTGATCATTTTTTAACCGTTTGGTGATGATGTGGCTGAGTTCAGGGCTACAAAATCAAAGCCATCTGCGAGGAGTTATACCATTGGTTTTATTCTGGAACTTCTTAGGCCATATAGAGACATAGTCTGCAAATAACTCAGACTTTAAAATGTCACTATGCAACTGGGCAACACCATTCACCTGCAGACAGATGGCCAACGAGAGAAGTCACTTTTTCATTTCCAAATGAAATTGATCAACAAATTATAAGAGGTAGTAAAGGATTAGTGGATCAAGGGCTTAACAAATGAGCAGGACTACGGGCATACGACTAAATAAAGGCAAGGAAGCAATATAACAATAATAGTAGGTCAAGGGGACAACATGATTCAATCAGCAGGATTTTTCAGCTTTTGATAGTATGGTCTATATCTAGTTGGAAATTAAAATTACTGTAGCTCCCAAATCAACATAAAAATTGTAGTTTAACAATAAGAAAAGAAAAAAAAAATCAATATTCAGTACGAAGATGTTCTCAAGAAAACTTATTAATGGTTTAATACAATTTTCTGCTTTTAGCTTTTCAACAACTATCACTCGGTAATTCTCATAAGAGTTTTAGATTATGGGTGTACACAACATAATCTGTTTGTTGATCCACAAAGAAGGGAGCTCATACCGTATGTGAAGACACCACGCATAAATTTGCCATCCGCACAACTGGTTTTTGGGGATTGTTATCCATAATGCGCATGCTGGAAAGCTTACTTTCAAGTTCTGGTTTTGTTGAACGTATCATTGCTATAAACTGCAAGAATTTCATCTTCTTTTTTCAAAAATTGTAAAACAATATACACGCAATAAAGAGAAAAAATAAGACAGGATGGACAAACCCTCTTGTCGATTTCTTCAATGATTTCCATATGGTGAGGAAGAAGTTTCCACATAACAGCTTGCGAACATTTCTCCAGTGCCTCAGGAAGGACAGTATGATTTGTATAAGCAATTGTCCTGGTTTAAATTTCCCTTTTTGTTATTCATTAGCACCAATCATAATTTTGGACTATGAACACATTAAAAGTGGCAGCAGAAAAAATAGGTGCTAAGAAAGAGTAAATGAAGCAAAACAATTAAGAGAAAACGATAACTGCACCTTGTTGTCACATCCCAAGCTTCATCCCATCCAAGTCCTAACATAACTTTTTGTCGCCAATTGCACAACTTTTGGCAACCAAAATATTTTTAGTCGGCAAAAGTGGTCGCCAATTGTGTATTTTCTTGTAGTGTCTTGTGATCATGCATTATTGAACTTTCTCAAGAATTAGTGTTGTGGATACAGGGAGAGATGAGCGAGAGAGATAAAGAGAAGAGAGACAAAGAGAAACGAGAGATGAGAAAGATAGAGAAAAGAGAGATGAGCGAGAGACACAGACAGACAGACAGAGAAGAGTGATGAGTGAGAGAGAGAAAGAGAAGAGAGACAGAGATAGAGACACAGAGAGAAAAAGAGAGACAGATAGATAGAAAGAGAGAGAAAGAGTGATGAGTGAAAGTAAATTTTTTATTTTTCTTTCAGCGACTAAAATATTTTAATTGCCAAAACTATATATACCGCGACCAAACTAATTTTTAGTCGCTGAAATTAAGGTTTTGCCGACCAAACTTTTGGTCGCGAAAGATAAAAAATAATTTTTTATTTTTCTTTCAGCGACGAAAATTTTTAGTTGCGAAAACTATATATACCACGACCAAAATAATTTTTAGTCGCTAAAATTAAAGTTTTGCCGACCAAACTTTTGGTCACGAAATATAAAAAATAATTTTTTATTTTTCTTTCAGCGACTAAAATATTTTAGTTGCCAAAACTATATATACCGCGACCAAACTAATTTTTAGTCGCTGAACTTAAGGTTTTGCCGACCAAACTTTTGGTCGCGAAAGATAA
>NW_021037751.1:0-11199 GCF_004153795.1 Camellia sinensis | reverse complement strand
ATATATTTATATAAAAAATAAAATTAATCAAAATATATAATCTCATAATTAAAATATTAATTATTTTCAAAAATTATAAAGATGAAATTAATTGTTTATTTTAAAAAAAATAATATGCTTTCTTATAAATTATGATACCCAATCAATTTAATTTTTTTATATAAATAATCTAATTAACAAGTCTTACCATATAAATAAATAAATAAAAACTACTCAGGAAAAGACCTCTATCAAGGCACCACAAGAACTGCTGTGAGTTACTTACAGCAACCTCCCCATTTCCAGCTATAGATTTGTGTGGACAAAAAACATACGGAAAGCACATGGTGTAGTGACAAAGTGGGCATTCGTCGGTTGAGTTGAGTCCACGTTACATAATAAAAGATTTTATGGGTTTATTTGGGACGGGAGTTGAATTTTTAATTTTTTGTTATTTTAGTTTTGGGTTAAAAAATTTATTTGAGATAGATTTTTTGATTTTTTTTAACTTTTATAAGAGAAAAAATAAAATAATTATGGTTTAGATGTGATATCTTATCTTATGACTTTTAACCTATTTTATCATTTTATGACTATTTTAGCCCAAGATTTAGATGCCAAATGAAAGCTATATCTGTTTACATTCAGCCTAGTTCTAATATCGGACTTTTACATTATCAAAATCCATTTAAAAAGTAATTATAATCCTAAATTTATCCATCAAGTTTTATGTTAATTTTTTTTTAAATATTTCATAATTAAATTTAACCAATATATTATATTTCTTAAATAAATTATGTGACAATTATTATAAATTAAAAGATTTTATATATAAATTGAACTTTTTTTTAAATATAATTCAATCAACCATCACTACAAACGTGAGTTTTAATAAAATTAACAAAAATAAAGTGTAGATCTTAACAAATATATATATATAATATATATATATTTTAACATATTATGATTAATCAATTAATTAATAACAGACCGGATAGAACCAGGTTAAGTTAAAAAATATAAATTTCAAACACAACCCATTAATATACGAGTTAAAAAATATTAACTCAATCCAATTCTATAGACTAAAATAATCTTACACTAAAAAAAAGACGGTCTGGTGAAAACTCCCCGTAGAGAGCGTGGACAAATAACATTACGAGAAAGCCTATGTTATGAACTTTTCATTTTTTAAAATTCAACTAAACGGAACCTTTCATTTTCTGACAGTCCTCTACACAAGTCTTATTTTGTCTGTCCTCTTTTAGGGGCCGGCCTCTCTCAAAACAACTCTCATTTTCTCCCTTCTCCTTTTGTAGGTGACTCATTTTTCTTCTTTTTTTTAAACTTGGGACATGGGAGTTACTCCCAAAGACCCCACTCTTCTCTGTCTAAAAATTAAAAAATACTTTACATTACTAATTATGGTAGCTCTAATGATGTGACAGTGGGTCTCATCCACTGCCACATGTGTTTTGTGTCTTGTTTTTTTTTTTTTTTTTTTTTTTTTTTCAATTACCACCTCACTAATGGGTACTCAATAAATTTCACAATATAAACTATTCAAATTATTAAAAAGGAATAGCTTCCCTCCAGCCTGTAATCGAACTGAAGGGTACTGTTGGGTCCGTGGGGGCTCACAATGAGTCTCATTTCGATAATTCGAACTGTTCTATATGCCTGTAAAAAAGTAAGTTGATCGGATATCGATAGTTATGTGATCAACTCATATTTTTAAGCCATTTATTTTTCACAGTCTATTTTTTCATACAAAACTGATTTGATCACGTAATTATTGATATCCAATCAACGTGATTTTTTACAGGCATATAGTACTCTACAATTTTTACATATTGAACGATTTAAATTATCCAAACAAAACTCATAATAAGTCTCTATAAATCTAATAGTACCTTCTAGCTCACCATCGAACAAGAGAAAAGCCATTCCCTGTCAAAAAAATTCGGGCAAATTACAAACACCCTTCGAGATTTGGTGAAAATACAGATTCTCCACTGAGATTTGAGAAATTACATCCCGTCCCCTGAGATTTATATTTTCATAACAAATTGTAGGGGTGAGTATGGTCCGGATTGGATCGGATTGGGATAAAATCAGGATCAATCCGTTATTTACGGTTCCTAAAAAATTGGAACCAATCCAATCCGTTTAAATCATGGAACCAATCCAAACCAATCCATTTAAATACGGATTGGATCGGTTTAGGACCACGGATTCACATAATTAAATAACAAAAATATATTTATAACACTTTAATTTTATAAAAATATAAACATAGCGCTATATTAGTTCCACAATAGCAACATATTTTTCTATAATAGCGACATACTGTTCTAAAATTTAAACAACCATAAAAAAATTGGTTTCACTATAAGTATTTAAACCATTACAACTTAAAACTAAAACCAACAAACAAGAGTAATAAAAGAAAATATTATACGGTTTTAGGTTTGAGTTTAGATTTTATATAGAATTAAGAGAAGATACTATTGGGGAGGATGTATAATAAAAATATAGACTATTTGTATACGGTTCGGATCGGTTCCAATCCGGAACCGTGGGGTTCAATCCGGAACCAATCCGTAAACTACGGATTTTTAATTCTTCAATCCGGAACCAAACCGCGGATTCAAAAAATCAATCCAAATCTATCGAATTGGACTGGACTGGATCGAATTACGGATTTCACGGATCACTTGCTCAGCCCTAACAAATTGTCCCCTGAGGTTTTTATTTTCATACAGATTCCCTCCTAATTTTTCCTAATTTGTTATGAAAATTTAACCTTCAAGGAACAATTTATAATTTCTCAAATCTCAAAGAAAAATCTATATTTTTATCAAAATTCAAAAAATGTTTGTAATTTGCCCTAAAAATTCAAGAAAGGTAGCTAATGTGATTATCGACATTTCTCTCAGTTCAATAACTGACCTGTCATGTCTCATTTGTGACTCATTACTTCAGTGTTTTGAGGTTTGACGAAGGGAAAGGCGATGATAGTAGTTGATAAAGTTAAAAATTAAACCTGAGTGGCCTTGTGGTAAGAACATGGGATTAAACCCTCGGGTCATGAGTTTAAATTTTTTTTAATTTTTTAGACGTAGTATAGTTGGTTAGGAGGTTGAATCTTAAGTTGTCTAACTAGCATTTGGTGTGGGTTCAATGCTCCCCCGCTGTGCGAGTCCTGACTTAAGCGAAGCTTGTCTTGAGAGGTCGGGGCAAGTTCCTAGGTTATAGTCCCCTCGCTCGGAACGGCTAACAGGGCACCTTGGTGATCTCTACAAAGGGGCGCTGCCTTGGACCTTGGGAGGTCGGGGCAAGTTCCCAGGTTATAGTCTCTTCGCTCGGAATGGCTAACAGGACACCTTAGTGATTTCTACAAAGGGGCGCTGCATTGGACCTGCGGGAGAGTAGGGAGGATTTTTCTGTAACAAAAAAAAAAAGTTAAAAATTAAAAAATTTAATGTTAAAATTTTTAATTAAAAATTATTTGATAAATTTTAAATATTAAGCTAAAAATAATTCGTTTGATATATAAGATTAGATTTAAAATTTTATTATTTCTAAATTATATATTTTAAATTTTTATATTGTGAGGGTAGTGGTGAATAGTATCATTGATGGTAGCGTGGCATGGTGGTGGTACAGTTCGAGATTGTGATAGTAAAAATCTTAAAAAAGTTTACTAAATATCAAATAATATAAAAAATATAAAAATTCAGTACATTTTTCGTATTTTTGTATATTTATAATTTTTAAATATTTTTCTCACAATATTTTACTATTTAGGATACATGTACTTAAGGTGCATCTAAAAAAGTAAAAAAAATTACTTTAAAATTTTAAAAATACTTAGTAAAAATAAAAAAATACGAAAAACAACAAATTCCAATTCCAAAAAAACTGAAATCAAACACACGTGATGGGTGTTTATGGCAATAATAACATTAGTGATGAAATGGTGGTGGTAGTGGCTGCCGGTGCAGCGATATATAGTAATGATGGTCGCTGGTGTAGATGGTCGCGGTGGCATTATGGTGGTGTAGCGGTGGTGCGTTGTGGTAGGTTTATAATAATATATATCGATACTTTTGTTTAGTATTTTTATAAATTCAATTTAGAATTAATTAAGTTTCATATAATTTTAAAATTTTTAAAAGTTTTAATTACATTTTACAGGAAACACTTAAATTTTTAAGTGATATTTAATTATATTATAAACGGATTTAATTGATTATCAATTAATACATTCAGTTTTAAATACTGAATCATGTTATACCACACCCTTATTTGGTACGACACTCTTTAACCATATTCACCGTTTATAATTAAAGGAGAAAAAAAATAGTCGTAATTTTGTACCTTTGAGTTATAACTAAAAAAAAGGTCATAGCCAAATATACATGAGATAAAATCAAAAATCTCATTAGTCTAATTAAAATATTATTATAATATAAAGAAAAAAATTGTATCATAATTAAAAAAATAATTAAATACAATGTACAGTATAATAATTCTTTCAAATTCCCTTCACCTCCCTCCTTGGAAGGTGTTAGCAAATTAACAAATTTTCGCCTGAGATTTTAATTACATTTCCCGACCCCTTAGATTATATTCCGTAACAATTAACCCCTACCGTTAACTAAACGTTAAGAATGGTTAGTTGATATCACCAAATATAAATTGATGGATGGATATTGCCTTTGCTGAAATCCCTCTGATAAATCAACACAAAATTTAATAAAGAATACCTTAGATAGAAAAATTTTTTTTTTTTTTGAACCATTTTTTGATTTATTGTTTAGAAAAAAGTATTCAGAATTAAAAATAAAAAATAAAACTAATATTAAGTAAAAATAAATATGAAAAAATATATTTTAATTGTAAAAATTATTTCCCTAACCACTCAAAAGATAAAATATTAAAAAATAATATTTATATAAATTTTTTTTAATTTCTTAACCAAAATTAATTTTTAATTTTTTTTTAAAAAATTTAAATTTTTTTCTAAAAATCAACAACAAACATATTCTAACGATTTTTTTGACAGTTTCATTTCTTGTGTTTTTAACTTATTTAATTATTTGTAATTTTATGATATTTTCACTAATCTAACACTAACAACATATAACAGTTTTAGAGACCCAATTTTTTATCTCTAAAAGTGAAAATTTGTGTTGTTAAGAAGACGTTTAGGCGATTAATTTTCTATCATCGTGAGATTGTCGCTTAAAGGTCGTCTTGAAAAGTTTAAAATTAAGGCTTTTAGCATTTAAAATTTTCAAAACGTCAATAATAAATAAACTTTAGGATCAAAGTAATTTGGTCTCAAATGTTTATTTTTTGAGACAAAAAATTTGATACCAAAAATATAATAATTAATCACTAATGTTACAATTTTCGTTAGTTAAAATATAATAACAACACCTTTCGCAAGCAAGATTTTGGTCCCCTTCAAAAATAATTTTGTCTTTTAATTTTGTGGTCTCTAAAACCTTAATTTTTTTTTAGGTGATAAGTTTTTTCTATTTTAATTTTACATTTCATAACTTATTTAAGAAATTGAATAATTTTAGCTAAACCTTGGGGGAATCTGTAATTTAGCTAAATCTCAGGGGATCGTAATTTTAGCAAAAACCTACAAGGGGTCGTACGGGTACTTTGCCCTTATTTTTTCAAAATGGGATTAATCAATTTATGGTATCCCTTTACCGGTGTTAATTGCGATGGGACAAAATGTTATTTTATGAACCTCAAGAGAAAAATCTGATAATTTTCGTTTAAAAACTCAAGTGAGGTGGTAGTTATTTTGCCTTTTAATGCATTCGTTTTTTTGGCTTCATGTATGCGTGGGGGCAGTTAGCTTGGGAAATTTCAATGATTTTAAGCTTTGAATTATATTTAAGTTTTAAATTTTTAAATGAAGTTTTGGGTTTGGAAAGGAAAAACTTATTTGATTATGAGTTTTGAAAAAAAAAAAATATGAGTTGAGTTTTTGAATTTTGAAATTTTTTTGATTTATTTTTATAAAATATTTAAAAAAAATTCTTAATTTTTATTTTTTTAGGGTAAATATTTTTTATTGTAACATTTATTTTTTTAATGTGCGTTGTATTTATTACATTTATGCACTCTATTTTTTTAATATATTATTTAAATAACTTTATTAATTTTTTAAATATTTTTGAATATTTTTATTTATTTTTTAAATATTATTTTTTAAAAAATTTAAATTTTTTTGAATACCCGTATATATCTAATTCATAATAAATTATTTGGCCAATATTTAAAAAAATTACAAAATATTTTTTGAAAAAACAAAAAATATAAAAAAATATATTTTTCTTCAAAAATAAAAATAAAAAATAATTTCAAAGAATAAAATAAAAAAAATTGAATTTTTTTATTTTTAAAAATAGAGTTTTGAGAAGAGTTTTTTTTTAAAAAATGGTTATAAGTTTTGAAAGAATATTTGAATTGAATTTTGAAAGTTTTATTTGATTATAAGTTTTGAAATTTTTAATCCAAATCATGAATTTAGTTGAAAACCAAAAGCTACCAAATCGTTTAGAAAGAGAATCTTTTACAAAGGGGTCGGGGGATGCTGCAACTGCTGCGAGCTAATGCGGCACCGTTTTGCTTGCTTGCTTTTTTATTTTTTATTTATTTTTATTTTTTTATTTATTCCTTTGGTATGTGGTTTGTCTTGATGTTTCTCAAAGTCAAAATAATTTGAATAATGTTCCATTTAATTTTATCACTGGATGCATAAAATAAAAATAATTGAATAAATTAAATATAATAAGTATACATTTATGCATTATATTTGTTTGAAAAATATATATATGTTTGATAAATTACAATAAATCCCTTTAAATTACACTTACATTTTGTTCTCCTACATTTTAAAACTCAATAATTAAATTATAATCCATTTGCATTTTATCCCTTCAACTTTAAAACTCAATGGTTAATCATTTCAAAGTATTATCTTGTTACAGTTAACCTTTTTTTGTTAAGATTTTATTACGAATTTACACAATTAGATAATGTGTAAAGTATAAGTAGTTTTTTTCTTTTACTTAAGTGACGCATTTAAAAGCTTACTTTTTTTTTCTAAAAAATCTACATCAGCATGCCTTTTTTATTTACATATAAAATTCTACACAAATTCAATTTCAATTATAATAACAATTTTATATGGAATCTATTTGAGAAATACTTATTTTTCATATATATAATTATAATTTAATTATTATGATATTTAAAAAATTATCTCGATATACAAATAAATAAGACAAAATGTACTTAATTATGTGTATCGCACGAATTAAATTAATTTTTTTTAATATATTTTTTATTTTTTTCCTATCTTAAATTAAATTAATTTTTTAATTATTCTAAATATAATATTTAAATTTTTTTCACTTAATCTAAATTACCCATAAATAAAATTTAAAATAATTATATGTACTAAAAAATACTTTACAAATTAATTTTCTTCTAACTTTTTCACTTTATTCAAGTTTCAATTTATATATTAAAATTAAATATATTTCTTTTTTTTGTCTATCTTATTATATTTTATTATTAATTTAATGTTGAATTTCCTTAACATGAAGTTGTTTATTATGAAAAATCTATATTTAATTTAAATTTTATATACATATATAGAATTATATATAAATTGTATAAACAATTTTCAAATACGTATTAAAGAAAAATTAAACTCAGCACAATTAATCTATCTATTTTTTATTAATCTAACCATGACATACTTATATTTAATTTTTTTAAACTTCCATTCCTACCTCTTTTTTTTTTATTTTTATCTGAATAAAAAATAAATAATTAGAATCACTTTTGAATTTTATGTTACTTATTTCTATCCCAATTTAACTATTATTATTAATGTCAAATTAAGTGTTGATTTTACTACGTTATAATTTAATATCATATAAAATTATTATATATTTATTTTAATTACACTTTTATAACACGATAGGATAAAAATTATTAAATTACACATAAATAATTTAATAGATCACGTCATTTATATATTGTTATTATATTTAATGATAAAAAAAATTAAGTGGAACATTATTCAAACTATTTTCTATTGGGACCAAAAAAAAAAAGAAAGAAAGCAAAGCCGGAGCAAAACAGTGCCGCATTAGCTCGCAGCAGTTGCTGTTGTGATACAAGCACAGCAACATCCCCAAAAGAGACATAAGACTTGTTTAGAGAGAGAAAAGAGAAAATGAAAAGGTTCATTTCATTTAGTTTTAGAATTATGATTTTAGGGGTGATTTGAAAAGTTAGTTAAAAGTTGACTTTTTAATTTTTTTTTTGATTTTTTTGTTTTTATGTATAAAAATATATGAGAGATGATGGGTGTTAGAGACTTACAATTTATAATTTGTAATTCACTTACAATAACATGACAAGTGTGTTGCATATTACATTATTATATTTATGATAAATAAAAAAATTAATATTTAACTTGTCATTTTAAATAAATTTAAAAAAGAAAACTTTTAAAAAAAGTCTTAATTTTTTTTCTCTAAAAAAGCAAAAAAAGGAAGGCTTAAAAAGCAAGTAGGGAGAGAGAGTGCTTAAAGAAAAAGAAAAAAAGAGACGTTCTTGTTCCACAATATTTTTCAAGGCTGGCTCGCAATATGAAGATGCCCCGCGTGTGGGATCACAATTCTTCTGACTTCGCTCAGAGCATATTAGAGGATAAAAATATAAATTTTTATTCAAAAAAATGAATATAGAATATCTTATTATTCACTTAAATTCAACCACAATTCACCATTTTCATTTCCTTTCAAAATATTTTTATTAAAAAGTAAATAATTTTTGTCCATTAATAAACATTAATTTCCAAATTTTTGTTAAATATATTTCTGGGTTGTTTAGGAGAAGTTATTCGTTTGGTTTAGTGCATAGCCATGTGTTACTCCAGGTTTGTTCTTATTAGTAGAGGGGATGAGACTACGATTTTATATTGGGTGATATAAAAAATATGAAGGGACATGAGAATTTGTGATTAGCCTGAGATATGATCATGTAGTGTCCTAGGATCAACTGATAATTTTTCGTTGTTTGGGATTTACTTATTTTCTACACTTTTTAATTTTTTACGAAAAAATTTATATAAAATAAGAGAAATGATATAACCCAAATAAGTACACTTATTTAATCATCCTCAAACAACCTCTTAATATTATAGTGTACTCATTTAAATGTATGATTCACTTTTTAATGATATCAATTTTATAAAAATTAAATTTACATATTAAAAGTTATTTATAATACAATCAAAAATATAAAAATGAATGGTTTTATAGAGATTCCTCCCATTTCTCATTCTTTCTCTATATTTGGAGGATCAACCCATCCTCCTCTCAAATGGAGATGATTTTAGAGGATGAGCTGGAGGTAAAATTTCTTCATATATGAAGATATAGAAGATAGATTGGAGATGCTCTCATATAGACGACGAGAAGTGTTGGTAAATCATATTTTGATCATTTTATATTTTTATATTTTGATTTTGAAGTCCGTTAAAAATCATTGCAATTTATTTTATTTTAAAAAATTATTATTTTTTTTTTTGAAATAAGGGGGAAATGGGCGAATAAGTCAGGGTATTTTGATGAATCTTTAATTTTATTTTTATTTTTTTTGGTAATAATTTCTAATGGACTTATAAAAAGTTTTGTGCATATAAAAAGAGAGGGTAATTTGGTTTATTTAGTTTGTTTTCATTAACGACATATGGGCGTGTGTCACATTTTAATAATTGAAGGGATTCATGGTACGCTTTTATATATTATGAAGGTAAAGTGATACCTCATATTTAGGAATAAAATGATATAGGGGTGTGAGACATTTTGGTAATTAAGGCCAAGTTTGGCATGTGCCCAAAAAGTCAAAAAGTTACTCAAAAAGTTAAAAAGTTATCACTATCACCAGAAGTCAAAAGTACGACTGCACAACTCCTAATTCCTAATTTTTTCCTACCACTAATTTATACAATTTTATAATACACATTTTTCCATAAAAAGTCAAAAGTTCCAAATCAACACATATTTTTTCCTTAACTTTTTAGTTCAAAAAGTCAAAAAGTGCACTATTTAGGATATCCCAAACAACCCTTAAATGTGTTATGTTAAAAAAAAAGAAACAAATTTTAGTTTTTGATTGACCCGTTAATCATAAGCTTAAATTGTAGTCCATCTTGGTCGATTTACCTAATCAATGATATAAGTGTTCTTTAACAATATATAACGATTTTAACATAGTATATGGTGATTATTACGAACAATATGAAAAAAATTCCAAGCCATAACATCGAATACACGCTTTTACAATTGCAGTTGAACACCAAACAACTTGCAAATGAGATTGTTTCTATTGTTCCCATTTTGTTTCTTGCCAACCCCACATCCCTTCCTTCCCATCATCACTGTGGTCATCGTTCTTAACTCAACTTCTTCCAAGAATCACCTGGTGAATCTTTTTGCCATCCTGTCTGTGACTGTAATTCAACTTTACTGTGGCCCTCTTCACTCGAAGAATCCCAACCCCTCTACTGGACCCTCAGCCATTTGCCTTGACGTTGTGTCGTTCCCCAAATCTGATTTTTGTCAACAACCCACTCATTGCCACCATTGGACTCACTATTTTATTACAACACCCAGATATTAGTGGTGAACTCATTCTCATACCCGGTTTGAGATTGTATTTCAACTTTACTCCCCTCAGTATTCGAAGAACCCCAAGCAACAGAAGTTTTTGGCTGAGGTACAATATTCTTATATCTAGGTACTTGACTGTAGGTGTGTTTCACAGTGTTGTCTGGAATTGAGAAAATAATTTCGGTTTTATCTCATGTAACTTAGCTCATGGGAATTTCAAAACACTTGAGGGTATATGGGCATTTTAGTATTTATTTTTGATAACATCAGCAGCTTCGGTTAGTTGGGTGGACATAGTTACAAAAATGAGGAGAACTTGATATTGAATTCAAAGTAAGAGTTCTATAATTATTAAATATTACATAGATGAGATTGTCTATTGTTCGATCAATCCAAGGGAGTAAGTGATTTACCAAATAAAAAAAAAGAAGAAGAAAATGTAAAGAGGAGAAAAGGGATGACTGTGAAAGGTTGTCCTAAAAATTGAAGAATA